>CM032640.1:8341460-8479265 GCA_019097785.1 Fraxinus excelsior
TATTCTATTAACAATTAAAATAATAAATAATAAAATTAAAATTAAAATAATAAAACTTAATTTAGTTGTAAATAATAAAATATTAAATATTCGATGGTTTATTTAATATTCTATTAGTTATTTAGTTTGTTTAATATTAGATAGGTTGTTTAATATTTAGTTACAAAAAAGAGTGTGGTAGTTAATATCATTCGGTTATTCCATTATTCCATTGTCTGTTGTTCTATTATCTATTGATTCTTGCAGATAGTAGTTAATATCATTCAATTAGTTTAATTTTCTCATATTATGTTTTATCTATTATGTTTTGAACAAGATTATAACATTTGAAATGTTGCAGGATGGATTACCATTTGGACGATGTGGTGAGACAGATCCCAGGCAAAGTTACATCGAACTGTAACTTTGTCATCTTTACAGTGGTACTATATTTGCTCGACGAGGAGCACGCAGACATATTGAGGCGATTCCGTTTATGGCCATTGTATTCATTGTGCGGCATATAGTTTTCCTAGCAGCTGCTCGATGCGTTGCTATATCAGCTGCTCAAGCTAGTTGACGGAGATGCCCTCCATTTCGATCTTGGGGGCAAGGTAGTTAGATTTTCTACATTCGAGTTTGCCCTTTATCACCGGATTGATGTGTACAAGCGAATAAGCAGCACATGCCCATATTCCGAAGAGTAAGAGGATGCTGAATGAATATTTTTCATGGGCAGACGGTGGTCACTCATGGGCAGTTGATAGACGCATTCAAGGCATGCGAGAATATGTCTCGCAGGTTGAAGCTGGGTATGGTGCTTATCGTCGAGAGTGTACTCAGGTGTCATCACAAGAAGACGTCGATCGACGTTTTTCATTTAGAGATTGCTGATGACATCGATGCCTTCAACAGCTATTCTTGGAGGCAAAGATGTTTTGCGAATACCTTACGACACTTCGGGGAGTATTAATGCCTAAGGAGATAGACCCGAGCGCAAGTACGATGCATATGGCATGCCGTTGGCATTGCAGGTAAATGTTCAACATAATAAATTATCTATTTTTTTAAATTAAATTCTATATATAATAATTGTAACTGTTGCAAATATGGATGTACGAGACTACCCCCATATTGGCTGACCAGTATACGAGGAGAGTGGAGAGGTGTTGCCCTCGAATTTATCAATAGCAAGCACATGACAAGCCACTTGGTAAACAAATATCAGCTCTCCTCGACGATCTTGAGGTACATGTTATACATTTTGCGATTTATATTGTACGTCATTTTAAAATGTCAGTGCATGGTCATTAACTCGGTAAAATGTCAATATGTTAGGTTGAAGTCCTCACTGAGTTGACCTCATCAATAGATGATAAGGGTCTGAGTTATATGCGTTGCCTATCTATCCCGACCGCCTCAGATGATCATATGGTATGTTTATTGAATATATGTTGATTATTGTTTTAAGTTTTTAATTAAATTAATAATTCAGACTGTTGATTTTTTCAAGAGTGTCGTCCAGTATCACCTCCGTCGCTGATATGGGCATCGCCACCGCCGTCGATGTCATCATTTAAAATAAGCAATTAATTATATTGAATATTTAATGACAATAAATAAAAACATATTATTTAGTTATTAATATTAAACTATTACATAATATTACACATCCGTTGAATTGTTATATAGAGGAATCTGACTTGTACAAAATTGACGAGTATGTCCTATTGCGCCGCACTTACGAGGTGCGGGATATTCTCGAGTGGATTGTATTCTAGACGTACGTCTACGTCTACGTCTTAGAGTACGTGGTCCGACTTCGGGTGGCAACAAATTATTAAGTGGGAGAATATGGTCGAGAACTTCCAATTCGGCTTCATTTGGCAGAGAAAATATCGTTTCAGCATACGCTGCTCTCCAATAATCAACCATGTAATGATGACTGCATAAGGTGTGCAGAGGAAATCTTTTATGCATAGCTACTGCCACCGCATGTGTACGTGGAAAACTCTCTACACATGCACGTATTATCATTCAAGTCCACGATGTATCCGATATTACTTCCACACCTCACAAAGAAGCGAAATTGATCCAGTGGTTCCACCAATATCTTCCTCTCAACCTCTAGAGTTTTGAAAATTTTATCTTCCTGAGTTGGAGTCAGCACACTTGTGCAATTTTGTGATTCCTTACGTCGGTCATAAATCCACTGTTGCAACTTGTTACGAATTTGCTCAATCATTACGAGAATTGGTAACTCTCGATCCTTCTTGAATAGCGCATTGAGCGACTCAACATCGTTCGATGTCATCATGTTGTATCGACGTCCTGGAAAATGTGATCGTGCCTAATGTTCGACCCCCATCTCTATTAGATAAACCCATGCAACTTGTGATTTACTTTCTATTTCGACCATGAACTTTTCAAACTCTTCAAAACTGTATGCCTCTACAGCTCTCCTAAACAATGGAACGTTGCCACTGCCCTGAAACTTTGCCTTAAGGTTGCCCTGTATATGGTACATACAATAACCGTGATGTGTCTCAGGAAAGACTTTAGCGATACCATTTATTGTTGACTACACTCGGTCAGTTACGAATGCTAGGTTCTCGACGTCTTCAATTACTTCCCTCAGCTTCGTGAAGAACCAATGCATCGCTAAATCATTCTCTCAATCGACTATATCGAACGCAAGAGGGTAAATTTAGATGTCGGGATCTTGATACGTAGCAATAATCAACTTGCCTTCGTATCTAGCCTTAAGGGTTGTACCGTCGACTAGAATTATGGGTCGCATCGCTCTTCGAAATCCTCGAATGCACTATCCAAGGGCCATGAAGAAATACTTGAAGCAATTCCCGCCTCCATATCAATATAAAATGCCGATCCAGGATTAGTTTTTCCATGTTGTGGCAATATCTGGCCAATTTAGCGTAACTTTTCTCGGCTGAACCCTTTAAGTCATTCAATGCGCATTCTTTGGCCTTCTGATAGCTCATGACCACTCCGTACTCTCAACGGACGTCGTTGATGATGTCCGAAGGTCTGTAGATCGTTCGTGAGTCCTGAAACTTGTGCATTATTTGTCGACCAATGAACCTGTTCGTTCCTGCTTGTGATCATTTTGACGAATACCCACTTTGCAAGTATGTTTTCGTGCATACTTACGAATTACGAAACACTCATTCGTGTCCATTTTCGTCGCTCGTAAACGCTAATTACAACTGTCGTCATGCAGATAAGTATGTACGTCGACTTGTCCGATTTTTTAACTTTAAACTCAAAATTGTGTCTCAAAGCAATCTGGTGCACATCTTCTTGCAAATCTTTCTTTGTGTTCGAACACTTGCTCGACACATAAATCTTCATCATCAGGAACTGTACGGGAACAATTACAGGTACGTGTACTCATCACAGCTTGTGAACCCGACCCATGTCGTCAACGGGATAAAATAATCAAGTCCTCATTCCTAAATTTATTTTCATTTTCGTTGGATTGAACTACGGAGGAAATTTTGTGCGTATCGATGCAATCATGGTGAGGAACAACTGTACCGGGAATAACCACATCATCCTCACGAGTTATCTCTTTTGTGTTCCAAAAATCATTCACATTGCGATCCCCTACATCGAGATCTTTGTGTTCACAATTAGGGACATTCTTTTTCACTAACGTTATGCAAAGAGGAGTAGTTCTTAAATGGATCTATAATTTTTTTTTTAACAAAAACGAGAACAAAATTCATTTGCATGAGATTCTCAAACAAATTTTACAGTGTAAAATACCCGGATTCAAAAAATCGTGCAGGTCGTATGAACCCGGACGTGCGTGCTCGCACATGCGGCGTGTGGGGGCCCGCATGTGCGGGCCACGCGGGTCATATGGACCTGGACGACCCGCACGATTTTCTAAATCCGGGCATTTTACATCATAAATTTGTTTGAAAATCTCATACAGATGAATTTTGTTCTTGTTTTTGTTAAAAAAATTACAGATTCATTTAAGAACGTAAATTTTTCATATACGTATGTCGAAATAAGATTTAAAGATTAATATAATGTACTAATTTAACGAAAATCAAATTAAAAATAATAAATATACTTACCGATTTCAGTGATGGCTGTAAATAATATTTCCTTATTGAAGATTTGATAAATTTATTTGTTTTCAAGTTTGAAATAGATGAAAAATGAAACTGTTTTTATTTGTATTAGAGCAAACAGATAAAGAAAGTGATTTATTTTGAAATTTTAAGCGGGAAGTGTTTGAAATTCTTTATAATTTAAAAAAGGTATTACCGTCTTTTAAGTAATACCATATATCTATAATTGTATATCATTTTAACAGCCTGTTTGGTACGGCTTAAAATTCAATTAAAATTGAAAATATGACTGTTATTAGGTCCCACCCGTCTAATAAAAATCAACAATAACGATTATATTTTCAATTTTAATATGATTTTAATCTCTAACAAACCTCTCTAAGGGTGATTTCATTTTTTAATTTTTGAAAGGTTATTGTGATGAATGAAAAAAAATGGGGAAAAGTGAAAAATTACATGTTTCAGTTTGACCAAAGTAAACAAAGTACCCGCGAAGTCACACGACTGCCAGCAACACTTACTTCACGGACTGCCAGCAACACTATAATTGCTCCTCTTTCGCTCTCACACACGTGCAGTGAGCCGACTAACAAGCCAAAGGCAAGCCAAGCAAAGCCAACGGCCAAGCTGGCGTATAGCCCGAAGCGAGTGAAGGCGGAGCTCCGCCATTCCAGCTCCATCGGCAGTCGGGCGACGCAGTCCCCTACTGCCACCGGGATGGCATTGTCCCCATTTTCCCCCGCCAATCACCCGTCCGCCGTGGCTGACGACGACGACGGCCGCGATCGACACTATCGAGATCGCTCTCTACGGTCTTACCTCCAATCTCTCTACCCTTCGATTTTTTCTATCGACGATCTACATAGGCCCTACCTGCACAACTCCAAGATCTCGCTTTTTGTACTCGTTGCAATTGTTCTCGCCGTCGTGATTTCGGTTTCTTCTATAGTCAATAGATTTGTAAGACCTTATTTCATATATGTATCATGGATGTACATTTAAGCGTCATATTTTTTATAGCCAAAAAAAGAAGAAGTAATTTTCATGTAAGGCTTCCCTCTGCTTTTCATCTGTTTTGTGGAATGGTAATTGATTCATGTATTCGTTGATTTCAATATTTTATTGCGTTGGTTTGAAAGATTTGGTACTCGCTTGTGATTGGGTAAATGGCATTTGTTCTTCAAATGTCATTAAAAAAAAAAATAGAATTTGTTAATCAAAATGTTGAAAAGTTGGTAAATTAATAGATATGGACTATAGACTGTTTTCTTTTATATGATTAGCCATTTTATTTTTTCAGTGCAACGAGTACATCAAGTATTGTTTAAAAGTTTGTATTTATGTACGTATGCATGTGGTCAATGTGCCATCCAAAATCTAACCATTATTGTTTTGCCCTCCTCTCTACACCTGATGCAGAGTGCTCCATATTTGTGCAAAAAAGATGGCATAACTCTTGTCTGCCCTAATGTAAGTATTTGAATAATTAATCTTTATTTTCTTCCATGTTGTCATCTTATTGCTTCGATTGCAGTTTAATTTTACATTTTTTAATTTGACTAGGTAAAAGAGTCTCCATCTCTATGGGAGAACCCTTATTCAGCCACTACATCGTGGAAGCCTTGTTCCGCACAACGCAAGGGCATAATTTCAGGTGAGTAAACTGCATATGCTTAGTCTCTTTGCGATAATGGGACTGATTTTGCCACGCTGAATTAAAGATAAGTAGGAAAACTGGGAAAACTCACCAATTTTGAACCTTGTCTGTGATGAAAAAAAATTAATCCGACCTCTGTTGGATACATGATTGGTTTTTCAAAGTCAGTGGACACGTGTAGGTTAACTCAAATTTGAAAAGTATCAAGCAGAGATAACATGTATTAAATGGAACTTGCAACTATCTGCAAGCTTCGTTCTTTTAGAACACTAATGAGTTTAATGTGTTCAGCACCACTCCAATGCTAAAACTGTTTTGACTTGGAAAACGAGGAAAAAATGATTTTAGTGTGCGGAATTGTATTTTAAATTGCATTTTAGTGAGGCTGAGGTTTCTTCTATGCTGCACTTGACCGAAAATCACGTAAGGGCCAAATGGAGATGGGATAATGTCATTTTAATGATCTGTCTCCTCTACCTTTATAAACCACACCATTCAGTTTGTTACTCAGCTCCCATTTGACACCTATTAATTTTTCATTCTCATTTTCATTCTTCATTTCAGCCACACATTCTCCAAATAAAATAATATTACACACAAATAAAAAACTTTTCATCACTTTTCCACCACACATTCTCACATCAATCACTATTCCAAAATTTCTATTCTCCTCAAAATGGGTTTCAAACAAGGGCTTAATGTTCGTGGTCCCGTTCTTTCGCATTTCCTTTTTCCTTTTTCATTTTCGGTCATTGTATCCTGGGGTCGGTTGTGTTCTACCATGACATAAACTGATGAGAATCATGTAGCAACGAACACTACGCAACCCACAACGAGATTGAAGATCCCAAGAAAGCTCAAAAGATATCCCGATCTTGAGTTTGAACCAAGAATTAAATGGATCAAGTAACCAATCAAAAACGGTGTTTGAAAGACCTCTTGATTACACAATACGTTGATCCGCACTCAGTGTTGAACGCCACAAGAATCCTCTTGATAAGTTCAAATTGTTTTAAGAAGAACGAAGTTGAAAAACACAATAGCCTCTCGAAATATCTTAATAATAATTTTGTCAAAGGGTTTATAAATTGAATAATGAAGTCCTATTTATACTAATGGCTAGAAAACCTAGTAAAAATGTAATTAGGTTACAAAATATTGTAAAATTGGAAAGAAAATAGAATTATAGTATAACAAGGAAATTCACAAAAAAAGGAAAGTTTTTCGCTAACTTGTTCTTGGCATGTTTCTATGCGACTGCAAGCCCAAAAGTACCATGCGCCCGCATAACCTTGTGCAGAATTTCGTCTCATTTTCGAAATGTACTCATGGGCGAAAATCCGACAACCGAGCTGAGAGTTATGCTCGTTTTCATCCATGCTGCTCGTTTGCTGCTTGAATCGAGTTTATCCATTTGGTTTCTTTGATCCATTTGATTTCTTCTTCCGAACCCAACATGAAACTTGTTCATTGACTTGTTAACTTTGAAATTTCATCCACCATAGCTTGAGCAAACAATCTCATCGCCTTTTTCACCCGCTTTGCCCTCGAACGTGTCATCGGGCTTCATTCGATAATCAAGGGGTCCCGTCTCGGGCTTGTCCTCGTCGGGCTCGATTTCTGGATCATATCATATCCTCTCTCTTCAAAATGATTCGTCCTCGAATCTGCACCTACATCGAAAAGAGAGAGATCAGACATGTTAAAAGTTGTTGAAACATTATACTCATCCGGAAGATCCAATTTGTAAGCATTGTCATTGTCTTTCTCCAAGACTTGAAATGGACCATCCTCTCGTGGTTGCAACTTTGATTTCCTTTTTTCTGGAAAGCATTCCTTTATGAGATGTACCAAAACCCAATCTGCTAGTCCGAATGTTACGTTCCTCCTACCCTTGTTTGCTTGTGACGCGAAATGTTTATTTTTACTTTCAATTTGCATTTTTACCTTTTCATGAAGTGATTTCACCAACTCGACATTTCTTTTACCATCTAAGCTACCTTGTTCATTCACAGGTAAGAGTATTAAATCCAAAGGTGTTAGCGGATTAAAACCATAAATAATTTCAAATGGCGAAAACGAAGTAGTAGAATGCGTGGACCTATTGTATGCAAACTCTATAAACGGTAAACACTCTTCCCAACTCTTCAAGTTCTTATTGACTACAGTGCATAATAATTGCATTATGGTCCTATTCACTACTTTAGTCTGACGATCGATTTGTGGATGACAAGTTGTTGAAAACATAAGCTTAGTGCCTAACTTACCCCACAATATTCTCCAAAATTGACTCAAGAATTTTACATCCCGATCAGATACTATGCTCTTAGGTACCCCATGTAAACACATTATTTCCTTAAAGAATAAATCAGCAATGTTAGTGGCATCATCGGTCTTATGACATGCTATAAAATGTGCCATCTTACTGAATATATCTACCACCACAAATATTGAATCTTGTCCTTTCTTAGTACTAGGTAAACCCGAAACAAAATCCATTGAAATATCAACCCTGGTTTACTAGGCGTAGGTAACAGTGTGTATAAGCCTTGAGGTAAAACCTTAGATTTAGCATGCTTACAAGTTATGCATCAACTACAAACTCTTTCAACATCACTTTTTATCTTAGACTAATAAAAATGCTCCACCAACATTTTTAAAGTCTTTTTAACTCCAAAGTGTCCCATCAATCCACCACTATGTGTTTCCCTCATTAAAACCTCTCGCATTGAATAACTAAGAATACACAATCTATTTTCCCAAAATAAATATCCATCCTGCTTAAAGAACTTATCTACAATTCTATTATTACATGATGCATAAATTTCAGAAAAATCCAAATTACTAACATACATGTCTTTAATATGCTCAAAACCAAGTAACTAAGAACTAAGAGAAGTTAGTAACACATACCTTCGAGACAATGCATTCGCTACCATATTTTCCTTACCTTGCTTATACTGGATGACATAAGTGTTTCTACAAACTCCATCCACCTCGTATGCCTTTTGTTTAGCTTGCCTTGATCTCGCAAATGCTTCAATAATTCATGATCCGTGTGTATTACAAACTCCTTAGGCCACAAGTAGGGCTGCCATGTCTCCAAGGCACAAACAAGTGAATATAACTTCTTGTCATACGTGGGATAATTAAGTGCTGCTCCACACAACTTTTCACTGAAGTACGCAATTGGTCTTCTATCCTGCATCAAAATAGCACCAATACCTATTTCCGACGCGTCACATTCAATCTCAAAAGTTTTATCAAAATTAGGAAATGCTAAAATCGGTGCCTTACACAACCTATCCTTAATTGTATTAAATGCATGCTCTTGTTCATCACCCTAATGAAATCCCACACTTTTCTTAACAATATCTGTGAGTGGTGTAGTAATTGTGCTAAAGTCTTTTACAAACCGCCTATAAAAACTAATCAATCCTTGAAAACTCCTAACTTCAATTATGCTTTTACGTGTTGGTCATTCTTTAATAGCTTTTATTTTCTCTTCATCTACTTTTATCCCATTAGCACCCACCACAAATCTTAAGAAAACAACATTTTTCATGCAAAATATACACTTTTTAAAATTAGCATATAGTTGTTCTTTCCTTAAAACCACAAGTACACTTTTAAGATGTTCTACATGTTCATTAAGGTCTTTGCTATATACTAAAATATCATCAAAGCACACCAACAAATTTACCTATAAAAGCACGTAAGACATGATTCATTAAGCGCATAAAAGTGTTCGGTGCATTAGCGAGTCAAAATGGCATAACTAACCATTCATATAACCCATATTTAGTTTTAAAAGCAATTTTCCACTCATCACCTTCCCGCATTCGATTTTGGTAGTATCCACTTTTAAGGTCTATTTTACTAAACATGCAAGCATCATGCAATTCATTCAACATATCATCTAACCTAGGAATATAATGACGATACTTTATCGTTATGTTGTTGATGGCTCTGCAATCCACGCACATCGTCCAAGCTCCACATTCTTTAGCACAAGTAGCACTGGAACGGCACATAGACTCGTGCTCTCCATCATGTACTCCTTGCTCATCAATTCCTTCACTTGCCTTTGAAGCTCCTTTGTCTCCTCAGGGTTACTTCTATAAGCTAGTTGGTTTGGAATGACAGCTCAAGAAATGAAGTCAATTTGATGTTCAATGCCTCGAATGGGTGGTATCCCAATAGGCTAGCTTTCATGGACGCCAATATGTTCAGAAACCTGTAAGATAGAAATAGTCGAACTATGGAGGGAATTGTTAGTTCTCACTAAAACCCTCTCAACTTCACTTTCATTTTCTTGTAAGCTTACTTCTAACTTTTCTTCCTTCTCTCCCTTTTGTGGTTCTTCTTCATCTTTTGTTTGCTCTCCACTTTCATTTTCACCTTCTATTTCTTTTCTCTCTTTTGACTCCTCTTTTTTCGTCTCACTTAGCCACCTCACTATTTTCTCTCTTGCTCCTTGGTATGATCATTTTGAGAATTAATCATGTCATGAATCTTCGAAAATTCTAATTTATAATCCAAACTAGTTGGTTTACTGAGAATATTACTAACATGTTTCTTAATAGGTATTTTATCCCCCATTGACTTTTCAACTCCATCACACCTTCTAGGATCATCTCGAAACCCTCTTTCACGCCTATCACTCATATGTCCAAAATAGTGACTAGGTGCATATCGTTTTCTCATAATAGTTTTCAACTCATTCCAAGTATTAATTGCTCGCTCCCGATTCCTCCTCGATGTAACCACTTGATCCTACCAAGTTATAGCATAGTCAACAAACTCAAGAACTGCAATTTTCACCTTCTCCTCTGAATATATGGCAATCAAATATTAACTCCACCTTCTTCTCCCACTCTATATAAGCCTCCAGATCACTCCTTACCTTAAATGGTGGAATTGACATCTTAATATTGCCTATATTCTCATCCACTTCAACTCCAAAACAACTTCTATCCCTTCTTTCAAACCTACCTCATCTACTTCTCATTCTACCCATATCACCCATCATCGATGCACCATCATCTATATCACTACTAAATCTATAATCATCACGTACATCCATCCTAAGCTCCCACCTACCCGGTCTCCTTGCATTTGATTGTCCCGTATGAAGGTTTGCCGCTAATGTATCTAACATATCAAGCCTTTCACTCACATCCTCAAGCACTCGCTCAAACCGCCTTATTACATCATCCGCCATGTGGTTTTGATTCGGCTGTCTGTTTGAATTGGAATCCTCTTTGTCTGACATCCAAATTTTATTGAATTTCTGACTTACAAATGATCACTTGTGTATCACTCAATTATTGACTTTTTCCCTATATTAATCTCGTCACTTTGCCTTTTACCACTAAGTGCTTTCGCCCAAGTATTTCAAAGAACAATGTGAACCCAACCAGTATTGTATTCCTGCGGATCCAATCGAGTATTGATCACGAATTGTGATAGGAGAAAAAAAAGAAACTATGAAGAATGACTCAAAAATACGAGAGAAGTGAAATGATGAAAAATGAATTCAATGGACTGTTCAAGAACGTAAAATGGAATAAATTTCGAATGGTCTTTTTTTTTTTATTCAAAGCTGAAATTTAAACTGTTGGAAATTTCTCGGTAATAAAAATATTTTTTTATCTCGGGAATTCAACTACAAATTCAGCAAAACAAATGAAATTTGATTTGGACTTGTAATTAGTCCGAAAATCAACTTTGACTCTTTTTTTGTAATTTTTTGGCTCAAAACTCAAGAAATAAGACGGACTCAAAGAACGCGAAGAACAATGGAAAAAAAAAAGAAAAACAAGACTCAAACAAGAAATAAAAGATATATCTTAACTATTTTGGAGCCTTGCTCTGATACCAACTGATGAGAACCACGTAGCAACGAACACTACGCAACCTACAACGAGATTGAAGATCTCAAGAAAGCCCAAAAGATAATCCTGATTTTGAGTTTGAACCAAGAATTAAATGAATTGAGCAACCAATTAAAAATGTGTTTGAAGGACCTCTTGATTACACATTACGTTGATCCACACTCGGTGTTGAACGCCACAAGAATCCTCTTAATAAGTTCAAATTGTTCTAAGAAGAACGAAGTTGAAAAGCACAATAGCCTCTCGAATATATCTTAATAATAATTTTGTCAAAAGGTTCATACATCGAATAATGAAGTCCTATTTATAATAATGACCAAAAAACCTAGTAAAAACGTAATTAGGTTACAAAATATTGTAAAATTAGAAAGAAAATAGAATTCTAGTCTAACAAGGAAATTTGTGAAAAGAGGAAAGTTTTCCGCCAACTTGTTCTCGGCATGTTATTGCGCGACTACAAGCACAAAAGTGCCATGCGCCCGCGCTACTTTGTGCAGAATTTCGTGCCATTTTCGAAATGTACTCATGGGAGAAAATCCGACAATCGAGCTAAAAGTTATGCCCGTTTTCATCCATGCTGCTCGTTTGTCGCTTGAATCGAGTCGATCCATTTGGTTTCTTTTTCCGAATCCAACATGAAACTTGATCCTTGACTTGTTAACTTTGAAACTTCGTCCACCATAGCTTGAGCAAGCAATAGGGATGACAAAAAAGCTCGACGGCTTGGACTGCTCGGCTCGGAAAAAGCCCGAGCCTCATTTTGAGGAGTCGGCCCCAAGCTGGGTCGCCCTGTAAAAAAAAAAAACTTGTCCAACATATTTTATTTTGCACCATAAATTATTGGGGATGAATGGCTTAAATTAAGACAAATGATCACAATTTGCTTAACCAACTTATTCTTCTCATCATGAAACTAATAAACTAATTATAAGTGACAATTTTATCTCATAATTTATCAGCTAGATATTTTGGAAAATGTGTGATATTTGTTTATTTAATATTTATTGCATTATTACTATTTCATTTATCTAAGTGCCTAAATATTTAAAGTAAACATTTTTTCATTTACACACGTTTATTCTTCTATATTAACTATTAAGTGAAATTATTAGTGATCTATATTGCTTGATTACATTTAAAAATTGAGTTAATTTCACCAATGGGCAATAGCCACTAAAATTTGTAAGAAATTTCAAATCGGTTATTAAAAAGGATTTCTCACTTTGTTATAATGGATAGTCACTCATTTAGTCATTGATAAATCTAATATGTTATTCGACATTAGGTTATAAGGTGCCACAAAAGAAAAAAGGCTCGGCCTGCTAAGGCCCGGGCCAAAAGCTCGGGCCGAGCCTCATTTTTTTTGGCCCGGCTCGGCTCGGGTCGAAAAAAGCTCAAGCTCGGCTCGAGCTTTGTTTTTTTTTTTTGAGCTCGGGCTCGGCTCAGCTCGTTGACATAGCTAGCAAGTAATTCCATCGCCTCTTTCACCCGTTTTACCGTCGAACGTGTCACCGGGCCTCCTTCGATAATCAACGGGTCCCATCTCGTGCTTGTCCTCGTCGGGCTCGACTCCTGGATCATATCATGAACATTTCCATTTTTCCTTGCTGTTTTTTGATATGGTTATGGCACCAATGTGAGAACTTAAAATATCTATGTAAAGAATATGTAAGTTAAGACAAACTAGGTCCACATTATTTTCATTTCTTATGTGATAGGCTAATTGAAGTTCTGTCAATAATGGATGTTACAGAGCTTATCTCTATCAGTACCTTGTTTTCATTTCTTAATTTTATGTGCTTCTTTAATCAGGATTTGTATTTAAATGATTCTTAACTCAATATCCATATAGAAATATAATTTCTCATTTCTTCAGTATCTTTTGGTCATTTCTGTAAGATTGAATTTCTTCATTTTGTGTTGCTTACAACGGAATGTGTATTTAAATAACTCTAAGTCAACATTCATATAGAAATAGAAATGCTATGGCCTTTCTAAAGATTGATGATCATTTTGTTTCTTCGCAGATCTTCCATCAGAGAATGAAACAAATGGCTATATTTTCATACATGCCGAGGGTGGTTTAAACCAGCAAAGAATTGCCGTATGTTTCTCTTCAAAATGAATTTTGTCTGGGATTTAGCAAAATTTCTCGTGTCAATATTAATTTTTTTCTGGTCATGTGGTGTGCAGTTCGCTCTTTGATCCTTTTGAAACTTAAATGAATTTAATGGTTGTTATTTAGTTGATGTCATACTTGATGAAGGCAGATGTTCCAAAGAAAGTGCATTGCTTTGGTAACATTCTTAATAATGTTCAAAAAGTGATTCTTTCAAATAAACTAGAGAACCTTCAGCACTTTAAATGGCCACAGGAAATCTATTTAGGGGCTTGACTATTATTGTATTACCAAGCAGATATGTAATGCTGTTGCTGTGGCCAAAATTATGAATGCTACCCTCATCTTGCCCGTGTTGAAGCAAGACCAGATTTGGAAGGACCAAACGTGAGTGAACTTTGCTAAAACTGTTTACTTTGTGTTCTAGTTCAATTTCGTGAACATTACACACTTCAAGTTTTAGGACGGCATATGTGATATTGAATATTTTGTTTGCAATACTTCTTGATGATATTACAATAGTGAGAATACTCAAGTAGACTCTCTCCATGCCTTTGCTGCAGCCTGCAGGTGTCATATTTTCCACTAACACCTTGCTTAGTGCCATCACCTTAAGAATCTGCTAGATTTGACTATATCATCTGTTTCCCAAAGCCACTAAAAGTCCAGAAAGGCACTCACTTCAACTGCTAAAGGAACCCCATTCTTTGTAATTGGCTGCTCATCTAAATTTCAAATTTTGCATTTTCCAAAGAAAAAAAAACTAAATAAAATTTTAAATTTAATGTGCTGTGAAATGGAACTACCTAAAATTGCATGGACAGAGAAAGAGCACTGCAAAATTTAAGCTACCTGTTCATAATCTGTGATTAAGTTATCTTGAACTAATCAGGTATCTTTCTTTGAATATTTTCTTTTTGGCAGACTACAGCTTTTATGCTGAGAGTTGAGCAGGTTTGATACTTTTGGTAGCTGGCCGTTTGAATTTTTAGAATATAATTTCTTTTTTTGTGACTTCATTACGTCACTGTGCAATATGAGATACAGACTTCATTAGAATCTCCAATTGCTACCTGTTTCTGTATTGAAAATACACAATTGCTACAGGAAATTTGAAGACATTTTTGATGTAGATCATTTTATTGACTACTTGAAAGATGATGTGCAAATCGTTCGGGATATCCCAGAATGGTTTACAGACAAATCAGAGCTGTTCACTAGCATAAGGTTAGAGAACTTTATTCTCTCTTATTGAGTATGTATGCATATGTGTAAATTACTACTTTATTCCAACTTCAATAATTCATTTCAAACCATTTTTATTAGGAGCTTTGCATTTTAGACTTGACTGTTTTAGATATGAATTATATATTACTGGTTCTGAACTTCACTTGAAGAATGTTTTGGCTAAGCTGATGTGATCATAAAATTACTTTTAATGAAAATTCAGAGGAATAATAACTCTTTTCAACTTTTTTGAGTGTGAAAACAAGCCGGATGTAGTTATCTTCTCATGGATTTAGGCTATTCAATTGGAAATGTAATTTTATCCTGTCAAATAAAGGTAATCTACTCAAGTTGAAATTGCTCACATGGTAACTGAAGAAGCAATATTTTACTTTGTGTGCTATCTGATTTTAAAAAATCCGAGGGGTATACAAGTTTTAGTGGATTAACTTGTGACAGGCAACAAAAAGTGACAAAAGATTGCATCCTTAGTTTCTGTTTATAACTAAAATTACTTGTAGAAGTATCTTGAAGCCGCATGGTGAATAAGGGACGCGAAAAATGGCTGTAGTTTGTAGACTGCTTAAAACTTAAGAACTGGAAGTTTAATCTATAAATTAAAAATAAATAAATTTCCCAGTGCCTCAGTTTTATTGCAGAAGACTTGTATAAATCCACACATTCTATGATTTCTTATTGTCCATGATAGACGGACAGTCAAGAACATTCCGAAATATGCTCCTGCTCAGTTCTACATTGACAATGTTTTGCCTCGAGTCAAGGAGAAGAAGATAATGTCCTTGAAACCTTTTGTTGATCGACTGGGGTAAGTAGTTTCAAACAATACAATTCTTTCTATGACCTTGATTAGCTTTTATATATAGCAGTTTATTTCTATTGTGACTCTTGTTCATCAGGTATGATAATGTTCCTCCTGAAATCAACAAGCTAAGGTGTAGGGTAAACTATCATGCTTTGAAGTTTCTCCCTGAAATTGAGCAGATGGCTGATTCTCTAGTATCAAGGATGAGAAACCGAACTGGCAGTTTAAATCCTTTCATGTGAGTGACTTTGTCTCTGTCTTGGATACTTTGGCTGAAGACTTGAAGTTAATTTTGTGTTCAACAATTTCCATTTCCTTTTCCACGAGGAGTCTTCAATAATTTTTTTCTTTCCAAATGTGTCAGGGCCCTTCATCTAAGGTTTGAGAAAGGTATGGTGGGCCTATCATTTTGTGATTTTTTGGGAACAAGGATGGAGAAAGCTCTAATGGCTTTATACAGACAAAAAGAATGGCCTCGGAGGTTCAAGGTAACCAATATTATGGTTGAAATTTGTGGCCATATCAAAAGAAATTGCAAAACTAATATGTTTATCCTCTTTCTGGTGCAATATCTTGCAGGATGGTTCCCATCTTTGGGCGCTAGCTCTGCAGAAGCGGAAGGAAGGGCGGTGCCCGCTCGAGCCTGGTGAAGTAGCGGTGATGCTTTGTGCTATGGGCTATCCTAAAGAAACTCCTATATATGTTGCTTCTGGGCAGGTTTATGGTGGACAGAACCGCATGGCACCACTCCGGAACATGTTCCCCAATCTTGTGAGTTATTTGCTCAATTTGCTGTTTAACTGCTTATCTTATTATTGACACAAAATGCCAATAGCTACTTCAAATTTTGTTTCTTTTTCCTTTTCATTCTACTCTTGAATATCCATTCCAGCCAATGGGGTAAAATCATGAATAGTGGCAATAATTACAAATCGTTTCCTGTTTTGAAGTGATTGGATCCACTTGATTCAACTTTTTCTATACGACTATACGTGATATGAATAGAGTACCAACCATTTCTGAATACCTGCAGAAGCCAATGGAAGCATCTGATGTTTTCTATTCTCTTATATACTGTAGTCAACTTTTTCATCAAGTATTGGTGACAGGTTACAAAGGAGGAACTGGCAACCAAGTTAGAGTTGGATGGATTCAGGAAGCACGTTACGAGCTTGGCAGCTTTGGACTTCTTGGTCTGTTTGAAGTCTGATGTCTTTGTGATGACCCACGGAGGAAATTTTGCTAAATTGATAATCGGATTTCGTAGGTACCTGGGTCATCACCTTAAATCAATAAAACCCGACAAGGGTCTTATGTCAAAATCTTTAGGTGACCCATACATGGCCTGGGCCACCTTTGTTGAAGATGTTGTTGTTACTCACCAGACACGAACTGGCTTACCCGAAGAAACTTTCCCCAATTATGACATTTGGGAGAACCCTTTGACACCTTGCATGTGTAGAGCTTGATCGTGATAGTTCTCATAGTGTAGCACATACCACAGGATATTCGTTGAGAGCATTTCCTTAAGAAAATTATGCCCAAGTACATCAAGAAGTTTTTCAAAGTGAATTTTGCCCTTTAACTTTAGTACATGTTTGGTATGTAGTACTGGAGAATGAAATAAACAAAATTTTAACTTCTTTGATACTGTCCAGCCAAACATGACTTTAGAGTTTGAGCAAAACCGTACTGCACAGTTCATGCTAACTTGGAATTTCAGTGCCTTTATTTATAGAGAGATGTCAATGCAATGTATGTTACTGAGGGCTTGGAGGTAGAAAAGCCTGTTAGGATCGAATGAGGTGATGTTCAACAAAATGAAACACAGCAATTTTGTATGTAAACACAATTTTATTTTTCTGTGTATAATTATGATTGCATAGTATAAAATGCCATGTTTGTTATGCCGAATGTCCTATTTACTTTACCAAACATAAAGTTTGGGAGTTGGCAGGGTATGGTTTGCCCGAGATTATGTTGTAGGGGTTTTTGCGAGCTCGTAATTATCATCATTTTTGGCTCTTTGAAAATTGAAATAATTTGGAATTTGTTAGATATTTTTTTGCTGATTTTAGGGTTGTCTATGAAGATTAAGATTGATGATGTGAAAATCCCATCTAATTGAACTCCTATTCGTATATTTGTTGGTATTTTGTATTGGATAAGGATTCTTGTACATTGGGGGGCTACATAAGGCTTGGCCATTATGTCAAGCGACCTCCAATAGGGGGCTACTATATGGCCATTATGTCAAGCTTTATGTAGCCCCCAATGTATCCATATCACTACTCGTTTGTATTTATATCGATGAATCAATACACAAATTTAGCGAGGAGAGGAAATCAAAGCATGTTTGTCAAAGTTTAAATTATAATTTTAGTTAGTTAAGCATACTTTTTTCTGTGCATTTTATAAGATTAGTCATGGTTAAACGTGCAATTGAAATACTTTATAAGTGCTATAAAATAACATTAGAAGATGTAATAATATAAAAAATAATTAATGGAAATTGTTTATGTGAAATGAACTTTTGATTCAATGAAATAAAAATCAGTTTGTGAAAGTAATTTAAATAGTTGATGAAATCAATTAGAATAGTCATTCTATTTACCCTTTTGATCTGCGATGAACATTTAACGAATACCATTCTTTCTTCATATTTGATTAATATATGTTGAATATATTAATTGAAATTATTCATTTTAGATACGTGTTATGTCCTCTCATTTACCTTCTTTGTATCTTAATATTCACTGAATAAATTAATTGGAAGAAAATTCTAAAAATATTTATTTTTTGTTTTAATTTTTTTAATGAATTTAATTTACTATCCAATCAAGTGGAATAATCTATCAAATGTACATTGATCATAATTAAATAATTGATAAAATAAATCATGATAATATTGTTTAAATGATTAAATAAGTTAAATACATATTGAAAAATGACAATGTAATGAATTTGTCAAATATAGATAAATAAATTAAATACATATTGAAAAATGAAAAAGTAGGATATTATTGAAATAATTAAATATGTATTTAAAAAAAATGAAAAAAGTAAGTTATTAATAAAATAATTGAATTATAATAAGAATTGAAGCATTAAAAAAATGACTTTCATTTGATGTGATATTTAATATTTTATAAATAGGTAATTAGCATAAAAAGTTTCTATCATATGCCTTCATTGCACAATGTTTTAATTTTGACATTTTGGTACTCGAATCAATCTTTCTTTGTGCAAAATACCGTTTATTTTTTCATAGAAGCATTGTAAAATGGCTAATTTGCCCCATTATTTAAATAAACGAATAGAAAAGAAAGAAATAATATAAAAGATTGCATCTAGAGTTTCAAATTTTTAAAAATTGCAATATGACTTGAATCAAGACTTCAAGATTTATTGAAAATTTGATTTGTTGAGAACTTGGATTGTTCGGGACTTGAATTTGCACTTCAAGACTTGGAATTGAATTTGATTTGATTTGAAAAGATTTTGAACTTTTTGATTTGACTTGGACTTGATTGAAGAAGATTTTGATTTTCATGGTGTTCGTCAGTCTTGAGATGATTTCTTCTATTCGTCCAACTTAGATTTCTTCAGCATTTCATGATTTTCTTTTGCACTTTCATTTATGAAATTTTATGGACTTTCAGTCTTACTTATAGGGAAAATTCGTAACCAATTTGGTAACCATCCAATTAATTTTAATTAAATAGAATAATTGAATAATTGTGGATTTTGAAAAAAATAAGACGGACCTTTGAATTCTTATGGACCTTAAAAGACTTTAATTTTAATAAAGGGATAATTGTAGCAAAAGCCCCAAACCTTTGAAACACTCGCAGACTTTCCCCAAACATTTGATTTAGTGCAGCCGTCACCCATAATTTTTTCAAACGTGGTAAATGAGGCCATTTTGAATGGTTTACGTCAAAGATGTCGTCGTTGACCCAAAAAATTAAAGTCTTGACAATTTTTTACCATTTAAATCGGGGTAAAATTGTAACTTTATAATATTACTATATAAAATATAATTCAAAAATATTGAAAAAATAAAAGAAGGAAAATGAAAAGGAATCCCTTCTTCCCCAACCCCACCTCACCCCATGACATCTTATTCTCCTCCCACGACCATGGCCATTACCGACCACCACCACGACCACAGCTACTTCGTCGACATTGTGGATTATCTCTCACCTTTAAAGCACTGCCAATGTTATTCCTTAAATTGGCACCCAACTAGGGGCGAAGGAGAGGCGGGGACCCGGACCCCCCCTCCCCCAATTTTGACAATTTTTTTTAATTTTTTTATTTACCATTTTGTATTTGAAAAAATCTTTCATGAATTTCATAACGTGTATTTTTCTTAGTGTATTATTCTTGCATTGGTGTAATACATTATCGCACTGAAATACTAGAAGGGACGTCTCCCTCGAAAGAGCCAAAACTGAAGGAATCGAAGGCTCGTACTTGCAAAGCGAAAGGGCCTAATGTACTTTGATGTGAGGATCAATGGAAAGCCAATCGGGGCTATGGTGGACACTGGTGCCACGCACAACTACCTCGCCAGTTTCGAAGTATAGTGGCTTGGACTTGCTCTAGAGAGAGGTAATGGGAAAGTCAAAGCGATCAACTCCGTTGCTCAACCAATAGTGGGAATATCACAATACGTGCCGATCAAAGTAGGTCCTTCGAAAGAAGGACAAATTTGTCGGAAGTTCAGATGGATGATTTCAAACTGATTCTCGGATTGGAATATCTTTGAGATACAAAGACAGCAGTGTTGCCGCATTTTGACTCACTAATAATGATGGGGAGCAAAACATTCATTATTTCGACACAGGTTGGGAAAACTGGCGAGAAAGACGTCTCAGCCATGCAATACAGTAAGGGTTCCAAGAGGAACGACCCCTTATTCTTGTGTTCTCTTCGAACAGAGGATATCGAAGAAACAACTGGCTCTATTCCAACGCCAATCACAAGACCTGAGGAAGTTGAAGACATCATACCAGGTGAGTGCCAAACTTCCCACTAAGACACCATACCGTATGACTCAGCCGAAGCTTGAAGAGCTTCTGAAGCAAGAGGAGATAAGTGTGCGGAGTGGGGACTATCGTGGAGCATACTTCCGCACTACCACAACATACAGGCTCTCTGGAGCCCTTTTCCATCCTGAATGAATCAGTCGAGAGTAGATCGACAAACTACATTAGTGGATTGCCAAGAGTTGAAGACTGTAGCACTATCATCATCGGGATGGACTATTTATCTAGAGACTCAACGTTCAACACAACGCCCAAGTATGTATCAACCGAAGAGAAAGCTCAACTCTTCTTCAATCCTATTGTCAAATACAAGGGATCTCCTATCGTCAATGATCTAGATTCTTGATTATTGGCACATTTTTGGACTCGACTTGTTTCAAAACTTCTTGGTTTCAACTTTGAGCACGAATGCTACTATTCACCGAAGATTAGACGGACAGACAGAGCAGTTCAACTCTATGCTGGGAGACTATTTTCAGCACTTTACTTCTGCTTCGCATGAAATTTAGGTGAAACTTTCGGATGTGGCTCAGATGTGTTCCAATGTTCAAAAGTGCTCTTCTCTCAATGAGAGTCCTTTTGAAATTACTACTAGCCAGCAACCGTTACTCCTCCATACTCAGACTCCGACCATAAACAGTGTAATAAGTCTGCATATTTGATAGCAAACAGTTCTTAAAGTGAAATGATAAAAGAAGGTTGCTGAAAAGATTCTGGCTACCAAACTACTCGAGCTCCTAGGAAAACATTCTTCAAGAGTAACTGTCAAATGGATCAGATGCAACAGCGAGAAGAATACTCAATGGCTCCAAGGAATCGCCAAAAACAAATGGGAGAGAATGTCACGGGCTGCAGCTTTGCTTAAGCCCCGTGTTATAAATATTTATGTTAATTCGTAAAATAGTTAGAAAATAGAAAAAAGTATCGAATTCTAGGAGCCACCATGATTTCTACTCCCATCATTTGAGTTTTTGTGCTAAGTCTATTATAGGGGATATGGTCTTTCAAAACATTTTCAAGCTTACTAGTGTTTTCCCCCTGCACTAACCAATTGTAATTTCCTGCTTTTCGTCCTATTTTTGTGATTTTCAGCTTTCTATCAATCAATGAAGAAGTTATTTTCCATTTGCGTTCAATTTCATGTTACAAGCTTTCTTAAAATTGTAATCAAATTTATTTTCATCCCGATGCGACTGAGGAAAATGCGGAAAGTAATCTAGCGGAGCAGACTACTACCGCATGGTATCCCCTTTTTGTGCTAAGAAAAGGTTACCCGTGAAACATGGACTGGGCCACCTTTGTTGAAGATGTCGTTGTTACTCACCAGACACGAACTAGCTTACCCGAAGAAACTTTCCCCAATTATGACATTTGGGAGAATCCTTTTGACACCTTGCATGTGTAGAGCTTGATTGTGATAGTTCTCATAGTGTAGCACAAACCACAGGATATTCGTTGAGAGCATTTCCTTAAGAAAATTATGCTCAAGTACATCAAGAAATTTTTCAAAGTGAATTTTGCCCTTTAACTTTAGTACATGTTTGGTATGTAGTACTGGAGAATGAAATAAACAAAATTTTAACTTCTTTGATACACTCCAGCCAAACATGACTTTAGAGTTTGAGCAAAACCGTACTGCACGGTTCATGCTAACTTGGAATTTCAGTGCCTTTATTTATAGAGAGATGTCAATGCAATGTATGTTACTGAGGGCTTGGAGGTAGAAAAGCCTGTTAGGATTGAATAAGGTGATGTTCAACAAAATGAAACACAACAATTTTGTATGTAAACACAATTTTATTTTTCTGTGTATAATTATGATTGTATAGTATAAAATGCCATGTTTGTTATGCCGAATGTCCTATTTACTTTACCAAACATAAAGTTTGGGAGTTGGCAGGGTATGGTTTGCCCGAGATTATGTTGTAGGGGTTTTTGCGAGCTCGTAATTATCATCATTTTTGGCTCTTTGAAAATTGAAATATTTTGGAATTTGTTAGATATTTTTTTTGCTGATTTTAGGGCTGTCTATGAAGATTAAGATTGATGAAGTGAAAATCCCATCTAATTGAACTCCTATTCGTATATTTGTTGGTATTTTGTATCGGATAAAGATTCTTGTACATTGGGGGTTATATAAGGCTTGACATAATGACCACATAGTAGCCCCCTTTAATTTTAATAAAGGGATAATTGTAGCAAAAGCCCCAAACCTTTGAAACACTCGCAGACTTTCCCCAAACATTTGATTTAGTGTAGCCGTCACCTATAATTTTTTCAAACGTTGTAAGTGAGGCCATTTTGAATGGTTTATATCAAAGATGCCCTCGTTGACCCAAAAAATGAAAGTCTTGACAATTTTTTACCAATTAAATTGGGGTACAATTGTAACTTTATAATATTACTATATAAACTATAATTCAAAAATATTGAAAAAATAAAAGAAGGAAAATGAAAAGGAATCCCTTCTTCCCCAACCCCACCTCACCCCATGACATCTTAATCTTCTCCTCCCACGACCATGGCCATTACCGACCACCACCACGACCACGACCACAGCTACTTCGTCGACATTGTGGATTATCTCTCACTTGTAAAGCACTGCCAATGTTACTCCTCAAATTGGCACCCACCTAGGGGCGAAGGAGAGGGGGGACCCGGACCCCCCCCCCCCCCCCAATTTTGACAATTTTTTTTAATTTTTTTATTTACCATTTTGTATTTGAAAAAATCTTTCATGAATTTCATAACGTGTATTTTTCTTAGAGTACTGAGATTTCAGGTTCTCTAAGTGTTAGAATATCTGTGTTATAGACCTTTTATTGTAGGGGAAGACAATACTTTAAATCCGTTTACAGATATTAACTGAACGAGAATGCTAAAATTTTGGATTCTTCAGCTATAAAAATTAAAATACATTATGCACTTTTAATTTTGAAATATGAACCAGTAGAATTGTAAGCGCCCATAAAATAATTGTCAATTACCGACATATCTCCATGAGGTATTATCATCTTTTAAGTCTTCAATTAATGTACATTGATTTATGTTCATTTGTTTCATTTTCTCATCACAAAGTAAACTTTCCTCATTTTAACATATAATATTTAAAAATAATAATAATTCGGGAGCACTGCCCTCGAATCCCCGTGGGCCCCCGCCCCTTCAACTCTGAGACTCCCCTATTTCGATGAACTGGATCTGCCCCTGCACCCAACAACACAGAAATTGGCCATTTTCTACCACTAAATTTTTAACACCATTATACAACCTCATCGTCATCACGACTTCCATTGTCTAAAACCATTTTCACTACCTTCATCGCCACGTTTGAGACTCGGCACCACCACTACCTCTTTCATTGTTCAACATTTTTTTCCTGGAATTTTGTGAGTTCTAACTATAGATATGTTGTATCTAATTTTGTGTGAAATTAGTTTTTTGGGGGTGGTGATGATCTTTTCGGGTGATGGTGGTACACATATGGTGCTTGTAAACAAGAAAGTAAAGGTGGCGGTGCAGAATGGTGATGGTGGGTGGGTAGAAGTGGATGCTGGGGTGGGGGCGAAGGGTAGGGTTGGGGAAGAAGGGCTTCATTTTCCATTTTTTATTTTTCAACTTTTTGAACTATATTTTATATGGTAATTTTATAAAGTTACCATTTAACTTGATTTATGTAACGCCCCCAAAATCTTATTATTATTATTAAATAAAAAAATAAACTTGAAGTGTTACAAAAAAATCTAATTTATCTAATTTAAGCGGAAATTCACTTATTCAAATATTGTGATTTGATCGATAAATTGATAATGTTAAACCAACAATTTACATAATACGATTTCAAACCATAAAATTTTAAATTTAACATAAAAGGTCAAATGCTCGAACATTAAAAAAAATATGCTAAGATAATGTGCACAATCTTAACATAAAGATGTTTTTCAATTAAAAGGTTGAAATTATTATTTCTAGAAATTTTACTTGACGATTCCATATATATGTATGGGTAATTGACACAAAACTTCACTACATTTGAAGGTTTTTGTGGAAAACGTAGCGGTCCGATTTTATCGATTTTTGACAAATTTTCAAATCAAACCATTTCAACCGGTTTGAGAAAAACCCAAACTCAAACCAAACAATTTCGAACGGTTTGAAAAAAACTCAAACCTAAACCTAACGGTTTGGTCCGGTTTTAAACCGTCAATTTCACTGTATATTTTTTTTATCTGTCCACTTTTATGACATTTATTCATTGAATTCAATATATATTTATATCTTACTAGCAATAAATCTAAAATAAACTAAATATATCTACTACAAATTTAAATACCAACTAAATCAAAGTGAACTCACAATAAACTAAAATATAGTTTTTTGTTTGTCAGTTTAGGTTAAGACGTTACAATAACGTTACAATAGAAGTATATTAAACTACATATAAAGCCCAAAAAATATAATAATGTTCAACAAGATCTCGTAATCATCATATCTGAAAAATAAAACTACTAAATAGATAGGGAAAATAATCAACAATAATAATAAATCAATTGTTTATAATATCTAAACATAATAATTACACAAGCTTACTGTTGTATATTGTTACGAATTAAGTTTCTCACATACACTCAAACATCAATTGTTGTCACACATGATTCATAGTCTTCATTGTCAAACAAATGCATTCGTTACATCATCATAGTATTGGATACTAGATAGATAAGAGAATATTTAAAAAATATGGCAGTAGAAAATATAAACCATCTGCCACAACTTTCATTAAATCATCAAATGCTTCTACTTCATCTAAATATTGGCGTAACACTATATGTTCATTCTTAATTTGTAACCAATTTTTTCCGTATATACAATCCTCATCCATCCTTGCACTTAATAAACTCCTAAAGAAATCAAGTATCCGACCTCCAATTGATAATGCAAACTCAGAAGCAACTATACAAATTTGAATTTTGAAGAGGAAAGGGGGTTTAGATAGATTATGTTAGTTTTGAGATTATTAGATATATATTAAGATTATTTAGTAATAATAATAATAATATATATGTAATAGAAAATTATAAATTGACAAAAATACACACAAATGACAAAACTATTGAATTTTAAATATTTGGATGAATTTTCAAAAAAATTCATTGCTTTTATTTTTATATATATTTTTTGTCGGTTCGGTTTGGTTTTAAACCGCAATTAAAATTCTCAAACCTAAACTACATCGTTTTTGACCGGTTTGGTTTGGTTCAAAATCATTTCGTTGATTGGTCCATGTAGCACCAAACTGACGGTTTCTAAAATGCGATTTCGGTTCGATTTTCTGGTTTGACGATTTTTGCTTACAGCCCTAGTCCATACCTTTCGTTTTTGGCGTAGAACATCCATACCTTTCACATTCTTTGCACTGAACTTTTTTTTACCAATTTTTAACATAAAATGAGCATTATACCCTTATATATAAATAAAACAAAAAATAAAAGAAAAGAAAAATAAAGAATAAATTGCAATCTGCTCCTAAACTTTAAAAAAAAAAGAAATTAGTCCATAAAAGTCGCGATTTCTTGCCTTTTCCAGCCCAAATGCATCTAAATTCCAACATCCTCCAGCCACCCAAGCAGCCGGATGTTGACACCGGTCGACAACCCTCGAACTCCCCCTTCAATTACCACCCAACCACTCCCAATTTCATCAACTATAGTGGTCGAAATTAATGCTGAAAGTCCACTGTACTCCAATCTAAAAATCGTCGAAAATTACATTCCGGCTACCCCCATGATCGGAACTCACCTCCTATCAATTGCCTATCACCAGACGACCACACCTATACCAACAATTTACAACAAACATTAAAAAAAAATTAATTTTATGCTAGATTCTTTGCCAGTCGCGATACAGCCTACGAACTTCTCAAATTCTGGCGCCGTCCGGAACACTCATGGTCGCGGACGACCTGGGCTAGGTCCCTCTTCACCAGGCCCACCTAGCCCAACCATGGGTCTAGGTCAATTTTGGCCTGAAGCCGTTCAATTCGTGGGAGAAATACTATGTTCCAAAAATTGTAATTGGATTTCGACCTGAAGTTCTAACGAATCCAGGCAAAATTGTGGAAGACCCATTGGTGGAATAGCTTCGCCATGATGAGAGGGTGATGAATGGAGTGGTCCGCGACCATGGGTCAAAGGGACGATGCCGAAATCAGCCAAGTTCAGTGCGCGGCGCGATAGTCACGATTGAGTTATTTTCAATTTCAAATTGAACCTATTGGATAAGTGTTTTGGATGAATTGCCCACATGGTCGATGTCGTTTGGGTGTGGGCAACTGGATGGTGGTGGTCCGCGATCCTATTGCTGGCCGAATGTGTGACTTTCAATAATTTGTCAATTTTTCAAGTAGCTGATTTTGCTTGCTGATTTTTGCTGGATTATTGGATGATATGAAGAATTCTTGGGATAGAATTGTAGAGGGTGTTAAGGAGATTGTGTTGGTACCAATTTCTGGAGGTTGTGGCGGTGAAGAAGAATAGACGTGGTCATGAGACAGTGGAGGTGGTAGAGGGAGGTGAAGGAGAAGAGAGAGTGTATTTTTGTTATTTTTAAAATTTTCATAAGTTTTGGACTAACTTGCATTTTAAAAAAAGTTTAGGAGCAGATTACAATTTATTCTTTATTTTTCTTTTATTTTCTTTTTTGTTTTATTTATATAGGAGGGTATATTGATCATTTTATGTTAAAAATTGGTGAAAAAGATGTCCAGCACAAAGAATGTGAAAGGTAAGGACGTTCTGTGCCAAAAAACGAAAGGTAAAGATGTTTTCCACAAAAACCTTCAAAGATAGAAACGTTTTGCGCCAATTACCATATATATATATATATATATATATATATAGATATAGATACACACACACACACACACTAGGGGTAAGCAAACGTGCAATGCACGTTTGCTTAGTTTATATTTAATAGTTTTGTTTAAGAATTAATTTGTTATTAATAAAGATGTAATATTTTTGATTAATTAAATAATTAATGATGTAATGTTTATGTAATTGATAAATAATTAAATAAAGTGCTTCTCTATATCATTTCCAACCCAAAATCACAAACAGAAAACTTGAGGTATGTTAAGGGGTAAGAAGATGAGTTTACTTAGGCTCCATTTGATTCTCATTAATGTAGAATGAGAATGAAAAATATAGTTGTTATTGGATCCCACACAAGAGATAGAAATTCAAAATTGATAGATTGATGTGATGGATAACGGTTATATTTTTCATTTTTATGGATTTTTAATGAGAACAAACGGAAGTTTAAACTTTTTGCATGACTTAAGTCTTTACTCTTTTTAAGTAATAATACAATTTATTTTATCGCTAAAGTATGATATGTATTATGATAATATATGTATATCTTGTGTTAGACTTAGTATTGGTAAGTGACGGGTAAATTTTCGAGGACGAAAATATTTTAAGGGGGTGAGAATGTAATACCCCGAAAATTTTCATAAAATATAATTCAATTTTTATATACTATATTTTAATATTTTGCAAGTTAGGGACTAAATGATACATTTCTCAAATTATATTTTATTTTTGTCAAATAGTTAGATATTGATGAAATTATCGTAAATATATGAATATTGGTCTCGTTGGATAAATCGTAATTAGATAAATAAATTAGATTCGAGAAAAAGTCGATTCGAATAAGTTAGCTCCAAGATATTTTAGTTTGAAGGAATTATCAAAAGCTAATTTATTATTATTATTATTATTTAATTATAATTTTGAAAGTAGGGGTGGTGAAAAAAAAATTCCGTTAAATCAAGAAATTCCGTTAGTTTTTCCGTTAAACCAATATATTCCGTTTAATAGCCATTTTATATATATACTAGGTTTAAGCAACGTGCAATGCATGTTTGTTTAGTTTATATATAATTGTTTTGGTTCATTAAATAATTAATGATGTAATGTTTATATAATTGATAAATAATTACACATTATGATATATTAATTTTAATTTGAATAGTGTTAAATTCTAAATTAAAATGTATAAGTTTGTGTTTCGTACTATTATATTATATTAAATTTTGTATTTAATCATGAACTTTTTGTACATAAAAAAATAATAGATAACATTATAATACAAAACTAAATAAATAAATATTTTTTCTTCATTGAGTTCAATATACGTTACCAAATAAATTATTAGCATTTTTAAATTGATAATCTCCACATCCATTTTATTTTTTTAGTTTCATTTTTTCCTAGTGACTAAAATGTAGTAGTATAAAGTTTTTTGCATTTTCCATTCATTTATTAATAATGTTTAAAATGCGTAATGCGTTGCGAGACGTCGATGTTGAGAATCAAGAATCACAAGTTTAGGCGTGTCAATACGAAGAATAAGCGTCATAATACGTTTCGTATTTTTAATATTATTTTAATTATTTTTAAGATATTAAATATATTTTTATTTTAAAAAATAGTTTCTTTCTATATTATAAAAAAATAGATTTTTTACTATATCATAAAATCATCTAATATTTAAAAATAATAATTACTAAACATTTAATATAATACTATAATATTGCTAAATAATGTTAGAAGAATTTTAATTTTTTTTATTAATTAAGGAACTAAAAATGAGCATTAATCATATGATTTATACAAAAAGTCTGCGGATTTGATAATTCAGATATCTGAAAATGGAGATGAAGGATTTTGATTCACAATCGAGAATGATTCCGACGTGAAGTTCGTGGGAATTCAATTGGGGTCGAACCGAATACAATAAATACATAAAAATAATTCAAAGTAAATCTATCTTTACTAATAAGATTCATTATATAGTTTACTTTGTTAAATTAAAATATTTTAAACTTATAGAAAATAATATCTAACATTAATATATTAATAATCAAGTGCAATTTAAATTAAATTTGAAAATTAAATAAATGAAAGAATGAAAGTGAGTATTACAATTTAATTAGTTGTAATTCAAAATCAAATTAGTCTATTAGACATACATTTGAAAATGATTTTGATGAGCATTTTAACATTTTTTTTCACTATCCCACATTGGAAATTTAAAAAACTATTGGAGTTAAGAGCATATATAAAATGCACAATCACACATTGGAAGTTTATGAAACATTTGGAGAGAAGTGTATCTATAAAATGTGCATGACATCCAATAATTCTACATGGGTTTTAGTTGTAAATTTTGAAACCCAATTATGGAGTTAAAAGATTTTTAAACTAAAAAAAATTCCGTTAGTTTTTTCGTTAAATCAAGAAATTCCGTTAATTTTTCCGTTAAATCAACATATTCCGTTTAATATATATATATATATATATATATATATATATATATATATATATATATATATATATATAACCCGTCTTTGTCATCAATGAAAGTTTATTTCTTTTTTATATCCTTTTACATATTTCATCATTAATAACTTAAGATATTTTTTATTTTCAATGCGTTTGGAAATTAAAATGTTTAAACTGAAATGTCTTTTGATTGACTGGTAACGTAAGATGCTACACGTAACCAGTCAATCAAAAGACATTTCAGTTTAAACATTTTAATTTCCAAACGCATTGAAGTTAATGAGATAAATTGAATTAATTATTATCAAAATGTATTGATTATGTTAATATATTAAATTATATATCTTTTCAAATTCCAATGCATAGTACTCAACTTAATTGAAATGAAAGTTTCACTTTATTATTTTATGTTTATGAATAAAATATAAGATTTAAAATACTTTCTTTCAATTAAAATAACTCAAATATGATTAGTCCAAAATTATTTTTACTTTAAGCCAATTTATGTTATTTAGCAATAGCTTCAAAATAAGTATAATATCAATATTTTTTTTTTTAACATTTGAAAACTTAAATATACGAACCAAATAACTTACGATAAATTCTAAAATTTATACATAAGCAAAACAAATCATTTATGTAAATAGTGGGTCGAGCTTATCGTTTCAACTTTTGGACTTTGTGCCTACCAAGCTAGACATGAACTATTCATTTGCTAAATATCCAACCTTAAGTTTAGTCCATAGGAAAATAGAATAAAAATTCAGGGTGTTACAATTTAATTGGTGAAAAATTGTTAGACTTAATGTTTTAAAAGTTCGGGGCTTTTGCTACAATTATCCCTTTAAAAAATTTAATTGGGCTAATTATTTATATCGATTTAATCTATTATTTTATTTATTTTATTTTACATCTACAAATGTCCCCCTCAAGATTTATTTATTATAGAATAAATAAATTAATAACTCTTGATTTTCATTTTTAAAAAAAATTCAATTTAGAATTTGATTTGAACTCAAACTTCCCATTAGTAAATTGATACACATGGAAAAGTTGAGAATGAACTATGAATTTGATTAAGAATAAAATCCTTATCCTTTAAATTTGAGAACAAAGATTTTTTTTCTTACGTGAACGTCATTCGGTTATTATTATTATTATGGTTAATTACTTTTTTTATGCAATGCATAGCTAATATGATTTTAAACGGGCTTCCTATTTTTTGGTGGTAAGTTGGACTTGAGTAAAATTCAATATCCACCTATTTATATGCAAAAATTATGAGATTTAAAATCAAATAGGTTACATTTGGGCAGAAAGGCGGAGAGAGGAAAAAGTTGTTCTCTCCCACCCTCTACCCCGTTTAAACTGGACGGGCTTCTTTCTTTCTTCCTTTCTTTTTATATATATATTTTCTTGGTTTCCACCGTTGACATGAACAAGGATTGGTTTTCGCCAGCAACTGCGTTGGTAGAAACCAATTAGATCTAATTGGTTAAATTGGTTTTCAATTTTTTTTTTTTTTTTTAAAAATTGAAGTAATTTTTCAGTTTTTCTCTTTCTCTCGCTTGCTCTCTCTCTCTCTCTCCTCATCCTCCTTTTATTATTATTATTATTATTATTATTATTATTATTATTATTATTTCAGAGATCAATCAAGAAGTCCCTATTGTCCCATCTTCATTGACTTTAGTAACATTCATCTTTCAAACAATCATGCGGCAGTGCCAATTTGTTCTTTCATCCAAAGTTTCTAGTTCGTCGAAGATGAACATTTTCTTCTGTTGTTAAACCTTCTTGGATGGTAATTTGAAATGATGGGATTTGACACTCCAAATGAAGTACAGATTCCACCCCATACACTAAGATATAAGGAGTGACTTGTGTCGGAGTCCGATAAGTAGTTCGATAAACCCATAAGACTTCATCGATTCTTTCATGTCAATCTCCGTTTAATTTGGAAACAATTTTTACTAGTAGACTGCACAGTATTTTTTTGAACTCCTCTGTCAACCCCGTTAGATGTCGCATTGTACATAGACGAGTTATATTATTTAAATGATTTAAACTTTGCACCTACATTGTTTATATGCCTATTGTATAAGGTTTGTCCATTATCAGTGATGATGTGTCGCACGGCCTCATATCGATAAATGATCTGGATACGAATGAAATCCGCAACATTTTCGTTCTCTACTTTCGTCAATGGTAAACTTCAATATACTAGGTAAGTAGTCGGTCTCAGCGAGGTTGTACGAATGCCTAGCTAAAGACTTTGGAGTTATAGGTCTGATTACATCAAGAACCCATGCATCAAATGGTCAAAAAGCTACTATCGGATGTAATGGTTCCGGAGGTTGATAGATGAAATTTGTATGGACTTGGAAATCTTCACATTTATTCGCTTAATCCATAGAGACTTGTACTATAGTTGGTCAGTAGTAGCCCATTCTCTTGATTCAAAAATGGAGCTTGAGTCCGGAGTGATGAGCACCAAAAACTCCAGAGTGGACTTCTTCCACGACATGTGCTGCTTCATCATTACTTAAGTATCGAAGGAATACTCTATCGAGTGAACGTCAATAAAATGTTCCCTTATAAAAGTAAAAGCGAGATGCACGCCTCTTGATTTCAGTTTTTCGTCTCGAATTATCTGTTCAGTTTTGATGTTGAAGGAAATCGATTATTGACTGTTTCCAATCTTCTCTTTCCTCATCATCGATTACTTCGACACTATTGTCCTCTTTCAGATTATTGGGCAATAATGACAGAAATTAGCTGAAAAATCTTCATCCGAACTAGCTAAAACAATGACCAAATTAGCTAAGGCTTTAGCTTCCCTACTTTCACTTCTAGGTATGAATTTATTTTTTATTGAATCAAATCGTTTCATAAGTGTTGATGCATGCAGCTTCAGGTCTAAATTACGAACTTCATACTCGGCTAAAAGTTGATTGATTATAAATTTAGAATTTCCAAAAATTTCCAAACAATAGATATCCATATCTAATGATGTCTCTAAGTCAAGGATAAGGGCTTGATATTTCGCTGTGTTGTTTGAACATTTTTCTGTTAAGGCAAATGAGTAAGGCATAACGAGACCATGAGGAGTAACAAGAATACTTATGTCCTAGTATCTTAACTTCGAGATGCCCCTCGAAGTATATCCTCCATGCTGGTATAATTTCAGTAAACAGAACTGCTTCATCCAGAAGATCTTCATAAACTTCTCATTCCACAGATTTGGATGGTCAACGAGAAAATCTACCAGAGCTTGTCCTTTAATGGCCTTCAACGGAATGAATTTGATATCGAACTCGGACAACAAAAGTGCTCACTTTCCAATCCTCCTGGAAAAAATCGGCCTAGACATTATATACTTCTATAGATCAATCTTTGAAACAAGGTTGATTGTGTGTGATAGCATATAATGTCTTAAGTTTTTAGCAACGAAGGTCAACACAAGGCTTATTTTTTCAATAGATGAATATTTTATTTTAGCACCTATTAGCGTCTGACTAAAACAATAGAGCGTATTCTCTTTTCCTTCATCATTGACTTGAACGAGAAGTGCTCCCAAAGAATATTCTTGCGCTACAATATAGAGAGTTAGTGGCATCAATGGAGTTGGAGCTACGAGTACTAGCAGATGAGAAAAATATTGCTTAATACTTTGAAAAATATTTCAACATGCATCATCCCACTTAAATGGTACATTTTTCTTTACGAATTTGTTCAATGGATGACAACGTCTGGCAAGGTTAGAGGTAAATCATCGAATATGTGCAAGTTTTCCTTGAAAACTTTTTAACTTATGCACATTTCCAGCTTCGGCATGTTGATTATGGATTCAATTTTTGATTAATCTATTTCAATGTCCCGATGTCGAACAATGAAGCCAAGAAATTTCCCAAAGGCAATACCAAATGAACACTTTAGCGAATTCATCTTCAGTTGATGTTATCGAAGTCTTTTGAAAACATCCTGTAAGTCTTGTAGATGATCATCAGATTTCTTTGTTTTAGCAACACAATCATTCACAAAGCATTCCACGTTCTTATGCAGCATGTCATCAAAGATCTTTTGCATTGCCTGCTAGTAGGTTGTCATTACATTTTTAATCCAAAAGGCATAACTTCGTAACAATATGTGCATTTATGAATATGGAATGATGTAAACTTCTCATCTTTTGGATTCATCTGTGTTTGGTTGTATCCGAAAGACCCATCCATAAAAGATAAGACTTCATACCTAGTAGTTGCATCCACCGTCAACTCTGTTTCTGGAAGTGAAAAATCATCTTGGTTTAAATCTCAAAAGTGTATACAGACTCGTAGTTGTTCATTCATTTTCATGACAGGAACAATGTTCGTTATCCAAGTTGGGTACTTGACTTCACGTATGAATCTCACTTACAATAAGTTTTCTAACTTTCACTTCAATTTGAGGAATCATTTCTGGTTGGATCTTCTTTGAGGTTTCTTAATTGGACAAACTACATGTCTTACTGCAAGGTGATATATTTCAACCTTAGGATCTAGCCCTTGCATTTTTCTGTAAGACCATGTAAATACGTTTTTGTATTCCTAAACTAAATGGATGTACTTGAATTCCTCTTTTTGACCAAGGAGAGCACTTACAAACACTAGTCTCGATTTTCTTCAGTTTCCAAGTTCAATTGTTTCAATTCATCTACAGTAGCTTGTCACCTTTCTTCAAATGTAGGTAGAGCTGGTCCAGGTTCATCTGTTGTGACAGATTTTTCAGACTCAATTTGAGTTGGAAGCTTCTTCAAAAGTGATGTGATTGACATATACTTTTTCTTTGTATTTATCATTCTTCAGGGATGGGTAAACTTTTATTTTTTATTTTTTTGTCTTCTTATTGATCTTTGAGGCTTCAAACCTGGAGTAGAAGTTTTAATTCCAAGTCGAAAGAATGCAGATTGTCTTTGAAATGACTTTTGATGAGCTTGTATATTCTTCTCAATTTGAGTAGATGAAGAAGGCTCTCCACTTATCCTTTGGAAGACATAAGCTTTACCTTTTATGTCAACTACTGTTGAGGGTTTTCCTATTAACCTTTTAAACACCGAAACTTTAGCATTCTCATTTTCAATTCGATCGAACACTAAGGTCTCGGCTGTTCTGATTTTTCTTTTGTAACTTCAAATATTTCGAATCATGATTGAGTTTGAGGAAACTTTCTTGAATTTAATCTTTCTCGGTGTATTTGGATCGTATCCCAAACTATATTTAGGTCACGACATATGGGCTCCATTAGAATCAAAATGAGATACACCCGCATGAAAGAATAGAATCAAGATCACCCAATTTGCGAGACCCTCATTTCCCAAATCCGACATTCTCAAATAAATTTTTGATTTGAGGATTGTAACATCCTTTGAAAGTCTGATTTGGCTCATCAGTTCTTTTAGTAACGTCATGTCTTGTTTGTATGAGTTAAAAATATAGAGCTTTGACATGTCTTAAATAAATATCAAAGCTTCCGATATAGATTTACCTTCTCCTATGGCTGCCATGAGTTGATGGTTTAGAAATAATTTTGGAATACTAGGTATTGGAAGAATTAACTCTTTTCTCAATGCCTTAATATCGGTTGGTTCTATTTGAGGGTTTTTTTTGCCTCTAGAGAATCTTTCAAATGTAGATTTGATTTAACTTTAATAAATTGAGAAGTGGAACAATAATATATGTATCATCATTGCATGTATCTTCTTTAGTTTTGAATCCAGACATAGATAATCCTGTAGAATTACATTTTCATCTTCTATGTAAAATTTGGCATCAGCAAAAATGAGATTCTTTTTTAAGGAATGGTTTAGACTCAGCTACCACATATTTGACTTCTTTGTCTTGACTATATTTGAAGTATTAGTGCCAAGTCGAAGGTACCACTCAGATTTCATGCAGCTAAACATGTCCGAGGAGTAACTCATAGGACATTTTAGCATCAATGACATAGAAGTGAACCGAGGAAGTTATCTTCCCTATTTGCAGCTTTAAGCGAATCGTTTAAATGGCTCGTTGACCTTTCTGGTTAAATCTTTAAATCTTGATTTTACTCCTGGACAAATTGCCAACATTAATTTCGATTTTCTTTATCATCTTGATCGGCATAATGTTTATGGAGATCTACAATCGATCATTATGTGATTTATTCTGCATTCTCGAATACAACCACAAACATGTAGTACTCTATTATGTAAACGAAAACTCATTGTAAATTTTCATCGTCAAATGTGATACGAGTCATACAGTCTTGTTAGGTTGTGAATCCAATATGTTCTAAGACATTGCCTCCATATTTTTTCGGATCAATTATTACCGCGATCAAATCCATTCAATCATCGAAAGGAAGACTAAGAGACTCTACTAAACTCGTATTGGAAGGAATATTGTCGAGTCGTAAGATAGTTTTCTTCTGCTTTGAACTCTCTCCTGATACGTTCTTCACTTTATTTTTCTCCTCGAAATTTATAACATTCGAGGCAAAACGTTCATTGTCAAATAAACACTTGGAAAAGTAATTACCCAGGGTTGATAGTCCAGAAGGAACGTGTGAAGTAGTTTTTACTTCCGTTGATTTAGTAGATACTCTTGACTTATTTTAGACATTGTCTTTTGGTTGTTTCTTGGTTTTGATTTATTGTCATAAATACTAAAACTTGGGAATTGTAGAGCCTTTTGATGACCTCTTTTTACAAAAGTCCATGTCCCTTGATTTTCTTCTAGTGTTACTTCTTTATAGGATTGAAATTCAGTACCTAATGTCCTCAATTTTGGTCCTGAAAAAGACATATAATGTGATATTTTACTTGTTTTGTTTGAAATTCGATATTTCTCATTATTGCTTATAAAGGTAGACCATCCATCACCGACTTCATCTTCGGACTCTGAAACAAAATCCCAAATGTCCAAGCCATCCGTCTTAATTTCGTAAAAGGTTGGACGATTGGGTGCATGTGGTCCAACCATCCCTGCATAGACGAAAAACTTATCCACTAGTTGAGTGATGATTCTGTGAAATTTACAATATTTTGGTTGATCAGTCTTACCAAATTTCCCCGGTCTCTTTGGTGTTAGAAGTTTGATTATCTTTTGTTCAATGAGTTGATCCAGAATTCTAGAAATTTTTTAATATGAAAATGGACACTTATTTTTTTCAATTTCTTTCAGAGTTGTATGACCTCTACATTGGACTTGTCCTTTGTTAGGTCTGAACTTGGGCTTCGGTTTCAGATTTGAGCTCAACCTTTGGAAGGCTATCTTTATAGGGATAGTAGATATTGTCATAAATTCTTTGGACTTGTCTTGATGTCTTTCTTAGGATCTTTCTTGTCACGTGGATCATTGGAAGGTAACTTCCATACCTAGCAATTTGGGGCACCATGTTGTGAGCACGTGTTGCCAATTCTTCGTAGGAGTGGGGCAAATTCGCTTGGAGATTATAGAGTAATCACTAATACAAACCTTGTACATACATGTCAATGGAAGACGCTTCGCTGATTCATTTTTTGCAGTTAAGCACGAGATTCTTCCCAGCGTTCGATGTACTCTACAATGGGCTCTTACTTTTTGTGCCTTGTTCAAACAAGTTCTGGAAGGTTCATAGTTCGCTTGATGCTATGGAAGTGTGTTAGGAAGTCTCACTCAAGTTGATCCCACTTATCAACTGATCCAGTTAACAAGTCTGTATATTATTCAAATGCGGCACCTTTGAAGGAGCGTACAAACTACTTTACCATGGTATCATTGTAAGTACTTACATTGTTACACGTTTCAATGAAATGAGCAACATGTTGCCCTTCCCATCAAAACACCGAAATTCTGAAGGGTTGGTAACCAAGTGACATATTCATTTCGTCAATTTGATGACTATATGGTTTGGCAAAAACCAGTGAAGATTGTAGTGAACCACCATACTGGGTGCAAATGGTGTTTGTAATGATATGTTAAAGTCATTGGATGAATAGAAAGCCAACAGAGAGTTTAGTGGTGTCATTTAATACATTTTAAACAATTGTTCGATCATGTATATCTTATTTTTGTTGGCGTTCTTGGGCTTTTGGATCTTTAGCTTTGGAAGATCCTGCATTTTCTTAATTATCTTCAACCAATGGATTTTGCAACCCAGCTTGTGCATGAGTTCAACAATCTATGCATCTTTTTCGTCTAGTAACTTTGTTAATTTTCCAATGGCTATAGCCATTTGTTGGATTCCGTCATTAGAGCCTAATGTTGCTTCCACGACCATTATTCGCTTAAGTGATTTTTCAAATAAAGTATAGTCTCCCCATTTTTCGTGGGGAAGAGGCACCAGAAGATCCAGTCATGGATCTGCCATTAGAGATGGAAACTGAATTAGAGCTTTTCGCCGACCTCTTGGTCTTTTTTGTCGACTGAGAGCTCAACCTTTTGCAAGCAATTTTCATTTTGCCTTTGTTGGAGAACTTTCTTAGTGGTGGGACTAATTGAGTTTTTCAATTTCTGTTCGGGCTCTAGTTGCATAGAAGAGTTCAACAAGCGTCTCTTCAAGATGAGTCATAGTTTTGTTTGCCTTTTCGCTTGCCATTGCTGATGAAGTGGTTGAAATTTGAAGATTTTGAGATTAAAAGATAAGAGGAGAAGAAGGTTCCATTGGGCGTTCCAAGAAATCTATACGGAAAATTTCGTGTATTAAAATATAGAAATTGTTACAAATTATTTTTTTGAGAAATACAAGTCGACACTAATCTTCTTGTAAGTGCAGAACTGGAAAATCCTCTAAGTAGTTATCTGGATGCTTGAAGACAAAGGGCTACATGACTTGAATCTTTTCTTTCTAATTTTTTTTTTGAAAATTTGATTAGTTGAGAACTGGGCTTGTTCGACACTTGGATTTGCACTTTAAGACTTGGACTTGAATTTGATTTTGATTTGGAGAAGAATTTGACTTTCTTGGACTTGACTTGAACTTATTTGATTTGAAGAAAATTTTGATCTTCTTGGTGTTCGCACGACTTAGGCTTGAGAGGATTTCTTCTCTTCCTCCAACTTTGAGATTTTTTTCACTTGTCTTGATTTTCTTCTAACTTACACTTGCGAAATTTTATGGACCTTCAATCTTATTTATAGGAAAAATTTGTAACCAATTTGGTAAATGGTGTGTGCTTTCACGACACCCAAAAATAATACCTTAACCTCTAAAATTAATGTAGTAGTGGAAGTAAGGGTCGATTTCACGAAGAATGTGTAATTCAATATTTTATGCTTCGTACAATGATTGAGGAGAGAGTTTTGTATGCAAACAATTGTAAATAACGCAATTCATAACAATGAAAATTAAATTAATGAAAACAATCAAAAGACTAACATATGTCCAAGTCAATATCCACATTTGGAACTTTACAATTGATCATAGATGTAAGTATAAATCAACCCATATTTTGAATATTCAGCGTTGGAATTATTTTCATATCTCTCCTTACTTATAATTAATTAGAATATAAGCGACCTAATTAATAATAATTACCAAATAACCTAAGACAAGCGCTCTAGATTTAATTTGATAATCACATTACGAATTAGAAAGATCGATGAAGCTAAACAACACAAGCACAAGCGGTTGTATTTAATTTAGTTGAACATTCTTCTTTAGATTCAAAAATCACCAAAGCAACAAATTATCAAACCCTAGTTGCTTCACAAGTTGAAGAAATCAAACAATTACGGATTTTATATTTAACTCAGCGATAGATTGTAACGAATAATAATCTAGTAGACCTCCTAACAATTAAACATAACAGTTATGGAAATAATGTAGCAATGGAAGTAATGGTTTATCACATGAAGAGTGTGTAATTCAATAATTTATACTTCGTATAACGATTGAGGGGTGTTTTGTTTATAATGAAAGCAATCTTATAAAAAATAACAATGTAAATTAACGAGTTATATTAAATCAATGAAACGAGTCTTGATCAAAGTAAACTTTCACCGTTGGAGATTTATAACCATTCATCAATCCACAAAGAATAATCAATTCACATTTACAATCTTCATCGTTGGAATAAATTCATATTTCTCCTTAATTTTAGTTAATCAGAAACTAGCATTCTAATTAACCCTAATGATCAAATAATCTCAGACAAGTGCTAAAAATTCAATTTAATAACATCTTTAAATAATAGAGAAATCGTTGAACTAGATAATACGAACACCGACAGTTGCATTCAATCTATTTAAACATTCTTTTTAAGATTCTATAACCTCTATTGCAGAAAATTATCAAATTCTAGTGCTTCACAAGTTAACTGATTCAGACAATTATGAATTTGAGATTTAACTTAGCTATAAATTGTAATATGAGAAAAACTAATAGATCTCTTAGCAATCAAACATGACAATCATAAAATTATGCATAGAAGATGCTTTAAAAAGATAACTCAAAGGGCTACAACTTTGCTTCAGATACCATATTCGAATTCGATCGTTTTCCATTTTCAAAACTGGTCTCAATATGAGGCTGAAAACTGATGCAAAACTTTTTAGTTTGAAAGTTGATATGTGAGAATGTCTTGGCTTTTCATCCATTTGACTCATTTCTTCATCCAATTAGCCTCTAACACTTTCGAATCTTCATCCCAAGGTTAGAAACAAGTTTATAGTATTTGCTCTTTAGTCCCTGAACTTTCACTTTTATTTTGGTCATTTTCCCATTATTTCTTCCAAATTACGCCATATCCATCGAATGGACAATTAAACCAAAATACGAGAATACTTAGTATATTTAGGCATAAAATAGTCATATGAGCACATTAAATAAAAATGTAAAATGTGTATTTTACATTCCTATCAGTAGCCTAGTCCTAAAGACGAGCTCCCAAATAAAGAAACAAACTGATACGCAATTCTGTTCCCTAATCCAGTCTCAATAAACCTTATGAGTAAAAAAGAAGGCCAAGGCAATTAACCATGGAATGGGATCCCCAAATGCTAAAAAGGCAACGGCAAATTTAAGTGTTTTATTCAAAACATAAGCGTCGAGACCCATCAATGCCACTGCCCCCAAAGGTAAAGGCTAAGTAATAATCCCCACTATGGTGGCCAAGAAAATTGACAACAATTGCCACGCATTGCGTGAAACCCCATAAGGCACCGGAACAAGCCACGGAACAACTCATGTCGCTATTGATGCTAAAAGTGGCTATATAGCAGCTCTCTGCCACGGTCATGATCGGTTCCCTTTTCGATGAAGGAAGTAAAATTGTGGGGTTTTTTATAATGGGTTGAATATGATCTCTTCATTGCGGATAGTTAAGAGGGTTCGTAGTGTCATTACTACTATTTCTAACGACGGATTTAACAAATGGGACAAATTTCGGAGTAGGAATGTAAAGTTTGGTGGTGGAGAGTGGCTAGCTAGGTTGAGAAGAAAGACAAATGAATTGGGTATTAATGTTTGTAAACCTAAGAGTTCGGGCGGATCGGGTTAACCCGGTCTACAATTAAAAAAATTGGCCCAACCCAATTCGCCTAATCATCTTACTTTTCGCAACGTTTATTAAACGTTGATAAAAAAATCATTTGCATCGTTGAATAAACATTGCAAATAATCAATTTTTTCGCAACATTTATTAAACATTGCAAAGGCATTTTTTGCAACGTTTATCAAATGCTACAAAAAACTTGATCTTCTGCAATGTTTAGTAAACGTTGCAAAAAATCAAACTTTTCGTAACGTTCGATAAATGTTGCGAAATGTACTTTTTTTTGCAACGTTTAATTATAAAATGTTGCTAAAATTCAATTATATTAATCAATAGCAACATTCACTTATTAAAAATATTGCGATAGACCCTTTTAACAACACTCAACTACCAAATGTTGCCTTTATGTGTTGCAAATGCTCATTTTTGGTATAGTGATTGTTTCGAAAATCGAGCTCCCAAGTGTTGGCATGGGGAGAGATACAAATTGTCTAGACCATTCGTTTGCCGTAACAGATATTTACCAAAAGATACAAAATGAGGATCTCAATCATCAGCATAGTGTCTCAAACAATAATGCACCTGAAACTCCAATTTTTGATATTGGGATTGCACCTTTAGATGAGAACTTGGACAGCCTATTACATGGTGTAAATGTTGCTAATATTGATGATAATGTCTTCACATTCCAGGATACGAATGGATTACAAGAGTGAATACTCCGATCTTGCCAAAAGGTAAATATTCTTCAGCAAGAAAGAGTTGTACTCGAGAATCCGTGTACTTGCTTTCCAAGACAAGTTCCAATTTAAGGTTAGCAGGTCAAGCATGAAAATGTTAACTGTTGTATCAGTTGACGATAATTGCATGTGGATGCTACGTGCTTCGACTATGAGAAAATTTGTTGTCTTCATGATCCGTAAATTCAACAATGTGCACACAGTAGTAGACATGTTTACATGCACAATATGAAGTTATGTTAACGTTTTCTTTTTATTGTGGTTTACAGACGTTATTGCTCATTATGTTCTCATATTATCGTGTTGAACTTGTATTATTATTTCTATCTTACATTATCATTCGAAATCCATTATGGTTTGCAGATAGTAGTATACATGCCTCATTTATCAAAGAAATCTGTCGGGTTATCGACGTTTGAACTTTCTTCCCCACTGCCTTCATCAGAATCATCCAAGCTTATGATAATTATCTCAGGAGGTGCAACGTTCGCCAACCACTCATCATCATCAGATTTATCTTCGTACCGAAACATGTACTGGAACCCTTCATCGAGCACAATCTTCGATGACTGCGATGCTCCACTTGCACTAAGTGATGATGAAGAGCTCCAATAAACATAAAACAATACGTGACGATGAGGAGCTCCAGATTTCAGTGAACGTCACGATCCAGATTGAAAAAATAATCGCGCAAGTTGATGCCAAAGGGAAACAACCAGCTTGAATAGTGAACCTTTGTATGCATATGTTTTGTAGTGGCACCAAAACCGAATGTAATGATATTTTATGTAAGGAAAGTTTGTGTACGGTAGTTTGTGTAAGGATAGTTTTTCTATGAACTCTTATGCTTCGTTAATGCATGGTTTGTATATGGTTGGTAAAACTGTTCGATCTGTTTGGTAATGACACAAATTAGTAGCTGTTTATGATTCATTCATTTGGCTATGCTTTCAGTGCTTATCTTACTAGCAGTTTCTACTCGTGTTATCCATTTTTTTAATAAGTGTTTTTTTAAGTAGTATACTCTATGGCTTAAAAATGCCAGTAGGAACATAATGACTCTTATGCAAGGAACAAGCAAATTGAAAGATAAAAATAACAGTTTGAATAAGATGTAGAATATAATTTTCCACTAGTCTCAATCATCAACATAATCATTACAGAGCAACTAAAATTGTTTGAAAAAATTAAAATAATAGTTTTTTACTAACATTGAACATGCCTCATTTATCAAAGAAAAGTGTCCTTCATATTCATTTCCTCCAATGTAGCTGCACATAACATATTAGCTTAGTAACTTGAAGGATGAAACTTCAGCAGAATGAGGAAATTTATACGAGTAGAAGAGTGGATTCCGATGTCACTGAAAGCATACACTGTACCAGATTTGCCCTGCCATGCCGCATCCATCTGAGGAAGCACCTCACTTCAATTATATAGCATTACACGATAAACCGAATTCTACAGACATGAATGCTCAAATTACCCTTTGTTCATTTTTAGGCAGGGTTCCATATGAGGTTGTAGTGAATCTGGAAGCCATCAGCATAAATGGTCCAATTTTGGCCATTGGCAAAACAAGGAGGAGCGATGCCCAAGTTCAGATCTAGATTATGGTTTCCACCAGCTACAAATATCAAAGACACATCATAAGGTAATTGTTAATTATCAAAGAACATTCAATTAAAAGGAATCTCAACAAATATACAAGTTTATGAGGTCCTCAGAATGTTTACCTCCATTACCAGCCTTAGAGCTAATCTCCTCTTCGTATTTTCTTGGCTCAAAATTAGTGACTGCTTCCCTTCCGTTATATTTTATAGCAGCCTTGTCATATGCCCTAATTAACATAAGCAGATGTTCATCAAGCTACATCGATGGATATAATTATGCAAAATAAAGAACAGAAGAATTATTATCATTGGAACCTTGCAACTTCCATCTCACTGTCAAACAACCCAAGATAGACATACCTGCAGGCCAATATTGTTTGAAAACCCATAAACCAGTTGCATTTGACTAGAAATGTTTTCAAGATCACAAAGCTACTGAAGATGATAAAATGTAAACAGTAAGATCTATGACAAGAGACTCTTCATAAATTCTAGAAATATAGTGACATCTCACTTTTTGCTTAGAAGTTATCCCAAATCAGTCTGAAGAAAATATTCACCTGGGCTTCTCGTTGGCTTCCAAATCAATCTCTATCCTCCCATAAAACTTACTAAAATTGGGTAAGGTTACAGCAACCAACGAGGTATGTGAACATGCCTAATCCTGAGCAGCCTTAAACCACAACATCAACACGCTCAAATTCAATCAATGACAACTTGACATAACAGAAACATCTGTGAATGCTACTGATCCCACACTAGAAACACAAAAATAGATCCGCAAACTACTGAATCACAAATCCTAGTTGTATGCTAAGAAGACGATTTTTATATTCCTACGCCATATATTAAAGGTGTAACATAAAATGTTCAACTAGATAAACTTACAGTGATTGGAGATATAGGGTTTCTGTCTTCTAACACAGAGGAAAATGGGAACAATGGAAATAAATCGGAGACGACGAAATTGAAATCGCTGAAAATGACAATCAATAACCCGTGCTCCTTCTTCGAACAGCAGAAAATTCGAGATGTGGGAGTTATGTCTTCTAAGAAAGAGGAAAATGGGAACGAGCTCACAGATTTCTTTAGAACGCACCTTGGGGAAAATCAGGATGTTTTGTTGTCAAAGTGGGTTTCCCTCCGAAAAGAAGAGAGAGAAAATAGTTGACACATCATTACAATCTGAATCCCTGGTTTGAAGTATGGTCCCGAGTAACATTTTTCTTCCTTTTTACTCCAAATGTACTATATCTGTACAAATTTTAAATATAGTCAAATCTCAATTAATGCTAGACATGTAAGTAATTTAAATTATGCAGAGGAGCAAAAATGTCCAAAATTGACCGTCTTCGAAAGACTTAAAAAAATGACATTTTTGTAAATGCAAAGTCAAAAATTGACATCTAGTGCAATTTCCTCAAAGAGTCTTGCTACTTGTACATAATGTTGTGTACATCAAGGTGTCCACCCCCTCACATGGGGGTGGGGCCCACTTGGAGATAATATTTTTTATTCAAGTGGGTCCCACCCTCATGTGAGAGGGTGGATACCTTGATGTACAAAAAATTATGTACAAGTAGATAAACTCTTCCTCAAATTAATATAAATACAAAATAATGAGAGAGAATAGAGATCCGGAAACCTCTTGCAAGAAATTGAGGTGGGCATATGACTTTGTTTTGTATAAATAGTGAAAGAAAGAAACTAAACACTGATCGGGCACGCATGGCTATAATCGATAATATTGTAGTTCATCTTCTTGAAGGCTTTCAAGGACAACACATTAGTCGTGCTTCTATTGTTGACCAGTATCCTTTTGACTTCAAACTTTGCTATAATCTCTGATGACCACCAAATCATCACGAGAATAATTATTTCTTCTGTCTTTTTCGCCAAATGTAATTCCATCATCAGCCGTGAAGAAGAGGTTGGTAGAGAGGCTAAAGCTAAGGAGACTCGTGCATATTGCTCAATTTGTTTCTTGAATATCTACCTTATATGATCCATTCAATTATGACATTGGCCATTGATAAGTGCATTTTGCGCACTTAATTATGCGACAAAACATGATTAATTGTTGATATAAATGCTTGAATATGGCTTAATCCAATATGAATTGTGTTTGTAGGTTTACTTTGATGGAAATAATGAAATATATGCGAAAAAAGGCGAAAATGACCAAAATAGAAGGAAATGAAAGTTCGGGGACTAAATCGCAATTATTCATAAGTTGACCCGAACAATGACCGAGCATGGAAAGTCACCAAAGATCTAATTGTCAATATTTTGGATGACTAGAAGAAGATGGAAGAGGAAGAAAAGCCAAAAGTGGAATGAAAAGAAGATTGGGGACCAATTTGAACTAGAAGCGAAAATTCATCCATGCTATAGCATGAGTTTATACCATGCTATAGCACAGACCTCAACAGTGATTTTTACTTTGCCCATGCTACAGCATGAAAATGTACCTTGCTATAGCAAGGAGTATTCTGGGCGAGAATTCTTAAGTTTCCTTATCCAACTACAACTCTTATGGTAATGAGTCTAGGGCAACTATAAAAGCCTAAACTCGTCCTAGACTAGGGGAGGATGCATTCTTAGAGAGAAAAACACCATTGAAGAGCAAGGAAAAAGGCGAGAACAAGGGTTTCAATTGAAGATTCAAGATTCAAGCTTTAAACCCTAATTCTTTGGTGATGTCTTCTCTTGATTATTTTTGTTATTCTTTAATTTTATTCATGCTAGGCTAGACTTTTTATGTACTAGGTGAACGATGAACCTCGTATTGTGAACTTTTAATTCTTTATTTTGCAATTTGATATTTAAACACGTTTGATGGATGTTGAATGATTTATATACACTTTCTTGTCTCTACAATTATATGCGCAATAGTTGTATGAGTTTGTGTGATTTATTTTATGCATTCGAAAGAAGGGAAATAAATTCTACAAGGTATAAATCATCGTAAGGTCCGATAGGGGATAGAAATATACCGCTATGCTTTATGTGAATCTCTAAGTGTTTACAAAAGGTCATGCATTCTTGTATATTTCATTTGTCATAGAAATATAGTCAAATGGTATGCTAGAATAGGTTCAATTCTACTCGAAAGAGATTATTGAATAAGTTAGAAACATTGATTCTTCAACCAATTCATCGTGTCGTCAAATTGTGAAATAGGAGTTAAAAGTGAACTTGCTTGGTGATTCGGGATCCTAGTACGCTTTTTCATACATCAATTTCTTCAACTTTTGCATTTAACCATCACTTTTGCATTTAGTCGTAATTTTAGTTTAATTTGCATGTTTGTCATAGTTTAATCATAACATCCAGAACTATCATCTTGAATTTAATAGATTCGGTTAAGGTCGAGATAATAACAATCACGTTAAATCAATCCTCGTGGGAACGATACTCGCAATTCTAGGATTTCCACTTTATTACTTGTCAACGAACCATGCACTTGCGGTGATTTAAATCCGAAACATATTTTCGTGAACAAGTTTTTGGCGTTATTGCCGGGGATTGAGTATTAATTTGATTTTTGTTATTTAGACACTAATTCGAACTTTTTTTTATTATTTTGTTATTTTATTATTGTTTTTATTTTTTGGCTAACCCCATACTATTAATCTATCTCGTGTTTGCACTATCTCCCTATACTTTTTTCAGATAATTGCATGATTCCAACTTGGTAAAGCAATGAAATTTTTGCAATGGATAATCTCTGCATACATTATGAAGATATGTTTGGAGAATACCCAAGTTGTTATAATTGTTACGCGGTGCATTGTACTGGACAGTGTTTGCCCAGGCACTCTTGTTTCAACACGCCGAAACTCATGATATTTAGAGAATATTTAAAGTGTCGGAAGCGAGCAATTGACGAAAACCATGAAGGGTACATGCTGGTCGTTGGAGATTTTATACCTGACAATTGGGATGAGGACTTCAAACTGGTAGGAGATGGTCCTCCTCTATTTCATGAAAAAGTAATTGCAAAGTATTTTGAAAAATTGGTCAAGTTGGATGAAGGCGATATGCTTTTGGGAGATTGCACGTATTGGGAAGAATTTCATTATTGGGGGTACAATCCACTTGAAAGGGTCGTAAGGATCGACTTTTCATTGCCTATGGATTTAGATTGCGGACCAATCATTCCACCCGATGGGAGTTCATCAATTGAAGAAGAGCAAAAAACGAGTGAAAATTTAATCACAGTGGAGCTCAGCGAGGATGAGGCGATCAATAAGGAGGAAATCAACTCATATTTTTTCGACTTTATTGATTGTCCAAAAATTGATTTTGTGATTAAGCCCGACGAGGAAATACAGATCTACATAGTTGAAGTTGAGTCAGATGGAATAGATAAGTCTTATTATGTTGAAAATGGCAAGGAAGATGTGTGGAGATCAAATGAAAAGTGGACCAAAGCCAAGAGAAGAAAGATGGACAAAACATCAAAAGCTTTCTTTAGGTGCCCGTGATTAGCCGTCATACAGTCGAGCTATGGACTATAAACAAGCGCTGGTTGGGAGGCAACCCAACAATTTTTCCCTTTTATTTATTTCGCTTTATGCATTAGATTAGGAATTTCTTTTTCAAGTTTTTTATAATTTTTAATAAGATTACTTTTTCATCGTCTCTACAGGTAATCAAAGAGCCTATGCATGATCTACATTATTTTTCCTCCACCATCGTCACATTCGCATCTCTATCGATCAGGGGAGTATTCATCACCCTTTATTCTTTATCTCCTGTGAATTTGTCCTTGATTTTCTGCGCTGCTAAGTTTGTATCTTATTGTTCTTTAAACATTGAGGACAATGTTCTATATACGTTTGGGGGTGGGACAATGTTGTTCTATATACGTTGGTGTGATTGTGTGAAAAAAAAATTGTATTTTTGTGTGAGTTTAATGGCCTTGCCGGCAATGATGAGAATATTGGAATCAGTATAGCTATGAATAAGGGAAATTATGCATGCTTAATTGATCGATACTTGTCTATGTGGAACTTGACATTTTTGCGCACAATAATTGTGTTGGGCATGCTAAGCTAATGATGGGATGTTTGAGTCATAGTGGAGTTGAACATGATAGGTCAACCTCGAAAAATTCTATTGCACCATTCGAAAAATCACCATTATAGAAGTTTGGAGATGATTTAGCTGTTATAGGGGAACATTGAGATAAGTATGGATTCCATGTGTGAAAATTATGTTGTGTGGATTGGATTAGATCAATGAGACGAAAACGAGGTAAAAGTTTCAAGTCAGAGGTCGGTTCTAGAAATTGGATGTCTAAAAGAAAAGGGGCATTGCACTAATCATTGAATCGCTATGATATATGTTCGAGCCTGTATAACTCGAGTGATTAAGCCTGTAAGGGTTAAAACCTGGTGCCCTATGGTCATCTGACTTGGGAGTCATCGGCCTAAATCTCGATACATGGGTTATATAGAAAGCAAATGGAAGGTGTCATTTATGTGAAGAAAAAAAAAACACACAAGAATCTATCATTTGATGAATATTATACATGTTTCTATGTATGAAATGCATTGATTAGCCCCAGGCATCTTGTTGATAGAATCATATCTCTGATGCGAAGCAAGTAACCTAGTCTAGTCTTAACGGTTGAAACAATCAAAGAAATAGGAGAATCCATGCTTGTTGAATTGTGAACTTATGACCGCGAGATTTATCCAAACAGAGAGGGTAAGGACTAAGTAAATCAAAACTATACTCTAGAACACACCTATGGGTTGTTGAGTGAAAAGAATAAGTTTGGGGGTGTGAATCTCTCGAGCGAGGAAAGAAAGAAAATTTAACTACTGCAGGTCGGGATTTTTACCCATCATCAGTTTGGTATGCTTTGCATGAGTATTGCACACACATACACATCAAGTTCTGCATGTGATAGGTGGAGGTTGATTTGAGTTTACACTGTAGAAACTGTTCATTGGTTAATTACTGAATTCTAATCCTGAGATACGGCAGGCTGTTAAACCATGTTTTGCGTAAGGTTAGGTCATCATCTTGTTTGAGGACAAACATCAATTCAAGTTTGGGGGATTTGATAAGTGCATTTTGCGCACTTAATTATGCGACAAAACATGATTAATTGTTGATATAAATCCTTGAATATGGCTTAATCCAATATGAATTGTGTTTGTAGGTTTACTTTGATGGAAATAATGAAATATGTGCGACAAAGGCGAAAATGACCAAAATAGAAGGAAATGAAAGTTCGGGGACTAAATCGCAATTATTCATAAGTTGACCCGAACAATGACCGAGCATGGAAAGTCACCAAAGATCTAATTGTCAATATTTTGGATGACTAGAAGAAGATGGAAGAGGAAGAAAAGCCAAAAGTGGAATGAAAAGAAGATTGGGGACCAATTTGAACTAGAAGCGAAAATTCATCCATGCTATAGCATGCGTTTATACCATGCTATAGTACAGACCTCAACAGTGATTTTTACTTTGCCCATGCTACAGCATGAAAATGTACCTTGCTATAGCAAGGAGTATTCTGGGCGAGAATTCTTAAGTTTCCTTATCCAACTACAACTCTTATGGTAATGAGTCTAGGGCAACTATAAAAGCCTAAACTCGTCCTAGACTAGGGGATTATGCATTCTTAGAGAGAAAAACACCATTGAAGAGCAAGGAAAAAGGCCGGAACAAGGTTTTCAATTGAAGATTCAATTCAAACTTTAAACCCTAATTCTTTGTGATGTCTTCTCTTATTTATTTTTATTGTTCCTTTAATTTTATTCATGCTAGGCTAGACTTTTTATGTACTAGGTGAACGATGAACATCGTATTGTGAACTTTTATTTCTTTTTGCAATTTGATAGTTAAACACGATTGATGGATGTTGAATGATTATATACACTTTCTTTCTCTACAATTATATGCGTAATGGTTGTATGAGTTTGGGTGATTTATTTTTATGCATTCGAAAGAAGGGAAATTAGATTCTACAGTTTAAATCATCGTAAGGTCCGATATGGGATATAAATATACCGCTATGCTTTAGTTTGTTAGCTATATATTTTGTATTGGCGATTTTATGAACAAAAGGACCAACTTGAACAATTATAAAAGTTTAGGGACTGAATTGTAACGTCTCATACTTGGTAGGATAGCGTAGGGTTCGGGGTTCAATGTTTGGAACAATAAGGAATCACACCGATTTCTTACTAGCTGTTCGCCGGAGTGATGCTCGAGTGGAGGAATCAGAGACTGCCTCGCTCAACCTTCGCCATACCGTCCCTCGAGAGATAGACCATTTGCTCGAGCAAAGTAGCCTTCTCGCTCGAACGACATTTTTATGGCCAGACTAATTTTCATTTTCCAAGAATTTTACTTGGCCTATACAACCTGTTTCGTCATACATAAATACTGGCGCCGCATCTTCTGCTGCAGAGAGATTGAACACATTACATTCTTGAGAGAATTCATGCTTCATCATATCCAAAGTTCAAACCATCCATTGTTTATGCGTCATTAGTTGTGAAAATATCAAAGAGCCAAATCAAAAACTGAGTTGCTTTTTTCACTTGGATCTGCTGCAAGATTGTTTCATCAACTGTGGTGCATTAAGAATCAAGGAAGAATTGAAGAACAAGGAGTTCTTTGGGAAGATCTACAGGAGATAAACTGCGTAATGAGTCATGATTGGAGTTCGTGTGCTCATTCTAGGAGGACTGCTTTACAAAGAAGAGTCGGGATTGGTGTTCGTGTGCACATTTCAGGAGGGCTGCTTCGCACTTCAGACATGAGATTAGAAAGCTTGTGTTGTCAACTTTGCTGGTGGTCTGTAAGTTAATTGACAGTTTATAGTGGATCTTTGACTGGAAAAGTACCCAGAGTTTTTCCCACGTTGGGTTTCTCCGTGAACAATTATGTGTTATTTACTGTTTTATTTATTGTTTTGATATTGCTGTGGTATTCAAAGATAGGCTAAATTGAATTGTATGAATAATCACATAGACATAATTAACTTGCGACTTGTTGCTTGTTAATTAATTTGATAATTCCACATTTACACCTAAACACCCCCTCTAGGTGTAGTTGGGTCGAATCTTGCGTTTTTTAGATGTAATGATTCACAAGCAATAAAAACACGATTTCTTTTCCTCTCTCCTAAAACACGAAACTTCTCACCAGATTTCACATGGTATTAGAGCATTACTCATTCTAGGGAATAATTTTCTGCTGCAACAATGGAGAATAAAAGCTGGAAATCACCTGTAACCATAGGAGTTGAACTTCAAAATCTGAGATAACAACCAACCAATCTGATCAACTCACTTTACATCACTCCGATCATCCTGGCCTGGGTCTTGTGTCCAAACCACTCGAATGAATCAACTATGGACAATGGAGCCGCGCAATGCGAATAGCTCTAAGCGCCATGAACAAAATTGGGTATATCAACGGGATAGTAAATGCACCACTCAAGACCGATGACACGCTTCCGATATGGAAGCGTTGCAACCACATTGTACTTTCTTTGATCCTTAACTCCGTACAACCAGACATTGCCAGTAGCATCATATATGCTAAATCTACAGTTGATGTGTGGAATGACCTACATAAAAGATTCTCACAAGGGAACGATACGCACATCTATCAAATCTGCTAAGAAAATGCGGAACACCAACAAAGACACCAATGTGTCAATAGACTATAGTAAGTTGAAAGCTCTTTGGGATGAACTAGCCTCATACCATGAACCAATTGTCTGCAATTGTGGGAGCCTCAAAATATCTTATGAAAGAGAAGAGAAGTAAAGAGTCATGCAATTTCTCATGGGGATGACAAAAAAGGTCGACGGCTTGGGCTCGACTCGGCTCGAAAAAAGCCTGAGCCGGGCCCGGCTCGGCTCGGGCTGAGCCTCATTTTGAGGAGTCGGCCCTTGTGGCTCGGCGAGCCATACAGGCCGGCCCGTAAATAAAAAAAATCACAAAAAATTGCCCAACTTATTCTTCTCATCATGAAACTAATAAACTAATTATAATCGACAATTTTATCTCATAATTTATCACATATGTTATTTTGGAAAATGGGTGATATGTTTGTTTAATATTTATTGCATTATTAGTTTATTACTGTTTCATTTCTTATTTACACAAACGTTTATTATTCTATATTAAGTGAAATTATTAGAGAGAGAGAGAGAGGAAAACAAATGAGCCCTTAAAAAAGTTGGGCTTGAGGCAGAGGCCTCTCCTCAGGTCCGGCCCTACAGATACTCTTCTAGTGAGATTATACTTTATCATGTGATGAATTGATCGTTAATTAGTAAATATAATTTTCTTTATGAAATGACAAATTGGAAAATGTTAATGAACATCTAATTCCAAAGGTGCATGCTGGTTTCTCAGCTCGATTGTGTTATGAGATGACTTTTTTATTGTTTTAACCATTGCTTGGTATATGTTAAGGGATAAAATTCCACGTCAAATAAAATGAAAATATAGACAAATTTAAAAGAGTTTAGATTACTTCTTTTAATAAGGTTGACATTTTAAGATGGAACATCAACATGGTATTAGAGCTCATTAAACTCCAACGAGCAATTCGATTTAATTAAAATTCAAAAAAATTGAGCACACGGATTTTAAGATTGGTATGCTCAAACGAGCTACCATCTTAAGGGGCCATGTTAAGAGATAGAATCCCACATCGAATAAAGATGAAAACATAGACTAATTTATAAGAGTTTCGATTACTTCTTTTAATAAGGTTGACCTTTTAAGATTGAACCCCAAGTTTTAATAGTATAAACTACAAATACAATTGCAGTGTTTGGTTTTCGTCACGAAATTTCTGATAAAGACAGTCCATTACAACTGATATACAACAAATTAATGACTACAAGTGAACTTAGCTATTTCGTGGTTAGTAAGAACTTTTGGTAAATCAATGCAGAATGAAGAAGTCAATGACTTGGAAGACGTGAGAGACCAATATCCGAAACACTTTTGAGAAAAAAGAAAAAATATAAATCTATTCAAACAAGGAAAAAAGTATCATCAATTCTCACAACGATAATATCAGCTATGGTTTTGCCATCGTAACTGTTTTGCTTAACATTGAAGAATAACATATTTTGAGAGACTTATGAGGTGAGATTACAAAATTGTGGCTTGTGCTTTGATAAGTGCGTTTTGCGCACTTAATTATGCGACAAAACATGATTAATTGTTGATATAAATGCTTGAATACGGCTTAATCCAATATGAATTGTGTTTGTAGGTTTACTTTGATGGAAATAATGAAATATGCGCGAAAAAAGGCGAAAATGACCAAAATGGAAGGAAATGAAAGTTCAGGGACTAAGTCGTAATTATTCATAAGTTGACCCGAACAATGACCGAGCATGGAACCTCGCTAAAGATCTAATTGCCAATATTTGGGATGACTAGAAGAAGATGGAAGAGGAAGAAAAGCCAAAAGTGGAATGAAAAGAAGATTGGGGACCAATTTGCACTAGAAGCGAAAATTCATCCATGCTATAGCATGAGATTATACCTTGCTATAGCCCAGACCTCAACAGAGATTTTCAGGAAGGATTTACTTTGCCCATGCTACAGCATGGAAATACACCTTGCTATAGCAAGGGGTATTCTGGGCGAGAAATTCTTAAGTTTCCTTATCCAACTACAACTCTTATGGTAATGATCCTAGGGCAACTATAAAAGCCTAAACTCTTCCTAGACTAGGTTATTATGCATTCTTAGAGAGAAAAACATCATTGAAGAGCAATGAAAAAGGCGAGAACAATGAACAATGGTTTCACTTCAAGATTCAAGATTCAAGCTTTAAACCCTAATTCTTTTGTGATGTCTTCTCTTAATTATTTTTATTATTCTTTAACTTTAGTCATGCTAGGCTAGACCTTTTATGTACTAGGTGAATGATGAACCTCGTATTGTGAACTTTTAATTTCTATTTTGCAATTTGATATTTAAACACGTTTGATGGATGTTGAATAACTTATATACACTTTCTTGTCTCTACAATTATATGCGCAATAGTTGTATGAGTTTGGGTGATTTATTTTATGCATTCGAAAGAAGGGAAATAGATTCTACAAAGTATAAATCATCATAAGGTCCGATAGGGGATAGAAATATACCGCTATGCTTTATGTGAATCTCTAAGTGTTTACAAAACATCATGCATTCTTGTATATTGCATTTGTCATAGAAATATAGTCAAATGGTATGCTAGAATATGTTCAATTCTACTCGAAAGAGATTATTGAATAAGTTAGAAATATTGATTCTTCAACCAATTCATCGTGTCTTCAAATTGTGAAATATGAGTTAAAAGTAAACTTGCTTGGTGATTCGGGATCCTAGTACGCTTTTTCATACATTAATTTCTTCAACTTTTGCATTTAACCATCACTTTTACATTTAGTCGTAATTTTAGTTTAATTTGCATGTTAGTCATAGTTTAATCATAACATCCAGAACAATCATCTTGAATTTAATAGATTCGGTTAAGGTCGAGATAATAATAATCACGTTAAATCAATCCTCGTGGGAACGATACTCGAAATTCCAGGATTTCCACTTTATTACTTGTCAACGAACCGTGCACTTGCGGTGATTTAAATTCGAAACATATTTTCGTGAACAAGTTTTTGGCGCCGTTGTCGGGGATTGAGTATTAATTTGATTTTTGTTATTTAGACACTAATTCGAACTTTTTTTTATTTTGTTATTTTATTATTGTTTTTATTTTTTGGCTAACCCCGTACTATTAATCTATCTCGTGTTTGTACTATCTCCCTATACTTTTTCAGATGATTGCATGATTCTAACTTGGTATGGCAATGAAATTTTTGCAATGGATAATCTCTGCATATATTATGAAGATATGTTTGGAGGATACCCGAGTTGTTATAATTGTTACGCGATGCATTGTACTGGACAATGTTTGCCCTGGCACTCTTGTTTCAACACGCCGAAACTCATGATATTTAGAGAATATTTAAAGTGTCGGAAGCGAGCAATTGACGAAAACTATGAAGGGTACATGCTGTTCGTTGGAGATTTTATACCCGACAATTGGGATGAGGACTTCAAACTGGTAGGAGATGGTCCTCCTCTATTTCATGAAAAAGTAATTGCAAAGTATTTTGAAAAATTGGTCAAGTTGAATGAAGGCAATATGCTTTTGGGAGATTGCACGTATTGGAAAGAATTTCATTATTGGGGGTACAATCCACTTGAAAGGGTCGTAAGGACCGACTTTTCATTGCCCATGAATTTAGATTGCGGACCAATCATTCCACCCGATGGGAGTTCATCAATTGAAGAAGAGCAAAAAATGAGTGAAAATTTAATCACAGTGGAGCTCAGCGAGGATGATGCGATCAATAAGGAGGAAATCAACTCATATTTTTTCGACTTTATTGATTGTCCAAAATTTGATTTTGTGATTAAGCCCGACGAGGAAATACAGATCTACATAGTTGAAGTTGAGTCAGATGGAATAGATAAGTCCTATTATGTTGAAAATGGCAAGGAAGATGTGTGGAGATCAAATGAAAAGTGGACCAAAGCCAAGAGAAGAAAGATGGACAAAACATCAAAAGCTTTCTTTAGGTGCTCGTGATTAGCCGTCATACAGTCGAGCTATAGACTATAAACAAGCGCTGGTTGGGAGGCAACCCAACAATTTTTCCCTTTTATTTATTTCGCTTTATGCATTAGATTAGGAATTTCTTTTTCAAGTTTTTTTATAATTTTTAATAAGATTACTTTTTCATCGTCTCTACAGGTAATCAAAGAGCCTATGCATGATCTACATTATTTTTCCTCCACCATCGTCACATTCGTATCTCTATCGATTAGGGGAGTATTCATCACCCTTTATTCTTTATCTCCTATGAATTTGTCCTTGATTTTCTGCGCTGCTAAGTTTGTATTTTATTATTCTTTAAACATTGAGGACAATGTTCTATATACGTTTGGGGTGGGACAATGTTGTTCTATATACGTTTGTGTGATTGTGTGAAAAAAAAATTGTATTTTTGTGTGAGTTTAATAGCCTTGCCGGCAATGATGAGAATATTGGAATCAGTATATCTATGAACAGTGAAAATTATGCATGCTTAATTGATCAATACTTGTCTATGTGGAACTTGACATTTTTGCGCACAATAATTGTGTTGGGCATGCTAAGCTAATGATGGATTTTTTTTTTTTTTTTTTTATTTTTTTTTTTTTTTTTTTTTTTTTTTTTTTTTTTTTTTTTTATTTTTTTTTTTTTTTTTGTTTTGAGTCATAGTGGAGTTGAACATGATAGGTCAACCTCGAAAAATTCTATTGCACCATTCGAAAAATCACCATTATAGAAGTTTGGAGATGATTTAGCTGTTATAGGGGAACATTGAGATAAGTATGGATTCCATGTGTGAAAATTATGTTGTGTGGATTGGATTAGATCAATGAGACGAAAACGAGGTAAAAGTTTCAAGTCAGAGGTCGGTTCTAGAAATTGGATGTCTAAAAGAAAAGGGGTATTGCACTAATCATTGAATCGCTATGATATCTGTTCGAGCCTGTATAACTCGAGTGATTAAGCCTGTAAGGGTTAAAACCTGGTGCCCTATGGTCATCTGACTTGGGAGTCATCGGCCTAAATCTCGATACATGGGTTATATAGAAAGCAAATGGAAGGTGTCATTTATGTGAAGAAAAAAAAACACACAAGAATCTATCATTTGATGAATATTATACATGGTTCTATGTATGAAATGCATTGATTAGCCCCAGGCATCTTGTTGATAGAATCATATCTCTGATGCGAAGCAAGTAACCTAGTCTAGTCTTAATGGTTGAAACAATCAAAGAAATAGGAGAATCCATGCTTGTTGAATTGTGAACTTATGACCGCGAGATTTATCCAAACAGAGAGGGTAAGGACTAAGTAAATCAAAACTATACTCTATAACACACCTATGGGTTGTTGAGTGAAAAGAATAAGTTTGGGGGTGTGAATCTCTCGAGCGAGGAAAGAAAGAGAATTTAACTACTGCAGGTCGGGATTTTTACCCATCATCAGTTTGGTATGCTTTGCATGAGTATTGCACACACATACACATCAAGTTCTGCATGTGATAGGTGGAGGTTGATTTGAGTTTACACTGTAGAAACTGTTCATTGGTTAATTACTGAATTCTAATCCTGAGATACGGCAGGCTGTTAAACCATGTTTTGCATAAGGTTAGGTCATCATCTTGTTTGAGGACAAACATCAATTCAAGTTTGGGGGATTTGATAAGTGCATTTTGCGCACTTAATTATGCGACAAAACATGATTAATTGTTGATATAAATGCTTGAATATGGCTTAATCCAATATGAATTGTGTTTGTAGGTTTACTTTGATGGAAATAATGGTTTACTTTGATGGAAATAATGAAATATGTGCGAAAAAAGGCGAAAATGACCAAAATAGAAGGAAATGAAAGTTCGGGGACTAAATCGCAATTATTCATAAGTTGACCCGAACAATGACCGAGCATGGAAAGTCACCAAAGATCTAATTGTCAATATTTTGGATGACTAGAAGAAGATGGAAGAGGAAGAAAAGCCAAAAAGTGGAATGAAAAGAAGATTGGGGACCAATTTGAACTAGAAGCGAAAATTCATCCATGCTATAGCATGAGTTTATACCATGCTATAGCACAGACCTCAACAGTGATTTTTACTTTGCCCATGCTACAGCATGAAAATGTACCTTGCTATAGCAAGGAGTATTCTGGGCGAGAATTCTTAAGTTTCCTTATCCAACTACAACTCTTATGGTAATGAGTCTAGGACAACTATAAAAGCCTAAACTCGTCCTAGACTAGAGGATGATGCATTCTTAGAGAGAAAAACACCATTGAAGAGCAAGGAAAAAGGCGAGAACAAGGATTTCACTTGAAGATTGAAGATTCAAGCTTTAAACCATAATTCTTTGGTGATGTCTTCTCTTGATTATTTTTGTTATTCTTTAATTTTATTCATGCTAGGCTAGACTTTTTATGTACTAGGTGAACGATGAACCTCGTATTGTGAACTTTTAATTCTTTATTTTGCAATTTGATATTTAAACACGTTTGATAGTTGTTGAATGATTTATATACACTTTCTTGTCTCTACAATTATATGCGCAATAGTTGTATGCGTTTGGGTGATTTATTTTATGCATTCGAAAGAAGGGAAATAGATTCTAAAAGGTATAAATCATCATAAGGTCCGATAGGGGATAGAAATATACCGCTATGCTTTATGTGAATCTCTAAGTGTTTACAAAACGTCATGCATTCTTGTATATTGCATTTGTCATAGAAATATAGTCAAATGGTATGCTAGAATAGGTTCAATTCTACTCGAAAGATATTATTGAATAAGTTAGAAACATTGATTCTTCAACCAATTCATCGTGTTGTCAAATTATGAAATAGGAGTTAAAAAGTGAACTTGCTTGGTGATTCGGGATCCTAGTACGCTTTTTCATACATCAATTTCTTCAACTTTTGCATTTAACCATCACTTTTGCATTTAGTCGTAATTTTAGTTTAATTTGCATGTTTGTCATAGTTTAATCATAACATCCAGAACTATCATCTTGAATTTAATAGATTCGGTTAAGGTCGAGATAATAACAATCACGTTAAATCAATCCTCGTGGGAACGATACTCGAAATTCTAGGATTTCCACTTTATTACTTGTCAACGAACCGTGCACTTGCGGTGATTTAAATCCGAAACATATTTTCGTGAACAGCCATACTGGTGATTTGTTTTGTTAGTGTTTGGTATTGGGTCGTCTCCCTGATACGTGGTCTATTGGGGTGTTTATCTTGGTAGTAGGATACTAGGAGCACTCACTTAATCAGAACATTTATCTCTTGTTAAAGCTTCTTATGGTTCTGTCACGTGGCCATGATTCTTGTGAAACTCACAATACTTACTTTTGTCCTTGATATATGGAGTATATTTTACTTGAGGAGAAAATTTATGGTCTTTGAGCTCCATCAACATATTCTGGGAGTGAACTTGATATCCTAAAGGCTCGACCTACCCTTTTGGTTGTGGAGACTGAGTCTTCTATCTAGTCTCGTACAACCTCTTTTACTCTTGCTTGTGCAAGATTGACATTTCCTTCCTGGGGTACATAGTCTCTTCCATATTGATAAACTTCTCACTCTTTTTGAGGAACACAACCATGTTATTAAGAAGATTCTTAGGTAAGAATATTTTGAACACCTCTCACCTTATGGTTTAAACGAGAGCTGTGACTACCACCGTTATGTGAAGGTCAAGGATCTCGAGCCTTTTGAAGCGAGTCATGAAGGCTTGAGAGACTCATTGACCCCACTACTCAAGTTATATGAGAGAAACTATAATTTTCGTACGAGTTTCTAACTGGCAAAGTAAGCTTTGTACAAAGTCATTGAAGCATGTGATTAAGTTTAGCTTGAGTGTACTTAACCTCTTCCATGCTTCCTCGCAGGGACGTAGCCAAGTTTTAAAGTTGGGGGGGGGGCGAAAATACGGGGGGTGGAGGGGGGCAGGCCCCCCTCCTGGGGATTCGGGGGCTCCGTCCCCGAAATTTTTTTTTTGACTAAGAGAATTGATAACGACGATTTTGAGTACTAAAATTCAATGTTCGATTCAATCACTACTGACTATCTTACTACTTAATTCTTAAATTCAAATATTCAATAACTAACAATTACACAAACTAACAGTAACTACTCTACTTAATTCTTAAATTCAAATATTCAAGAACAACTAAACATGCATTATACATAAACCAGGTTGGGAATTGGGTTTTAATTAGTTGGGCTTGAGATTTGGGAACTTAAGTTTTGGATTGGATTTGGGCTATTGATTTATTTAAGTAACTATTGGATCTTTTGTTTAGATCTAAGATTTTTGTATGTTAAATTTTAAAATGTAAGTTATTTACTCAATATTTATTAATGGAAAAAAAAAATAAAAAATTTCAAAATTTTTGGGGCAAGTCAAAACAACAAAGGAGGGGGGGGGGGGGGGGGGTGGGGGGGGGGGGGGGGGGGGGAACAAAAAACACAAGTCAAAATCTTGGGGGAGGGGGGGGGGGGGGGCAAATTGAAAAATACATTACAAATTAACTAGAAATAGTGTACCGTGGACAATGTTGGGGGGGCGGTCGCCCCCCTAGCTCCGTCTCTGCTTCCTCGGATAGTGTTTGATGAAACAGTAGCTAGGTCCTTGAGCAACTGGGACTGAGGTACCTTCCACGATGATTTACAACGAAAGAGGTGAAGCGAAGCTTTATAGAGCTTAGGCAATGGAGGCAACATGTTGCCTAAGCTCATTAAATGCTTTCAGTGTTTTTAGATGATAAGGTACTTGTAGAGCGGACGAGGCTCAGACATGCGATACCTTTGGGTCCACAACAAAGCTAGGAAAATTGATCGGGGATGCTCATAAGGACATACATGCAAATAATATTGAGGTTGTCAGGGTGCCTATGGGGATAATAGGTACAATGACGAGGTCATGGACCTAGGGCACTATATGTTATCCGAGGGAAATATTATATCGTTTGTCAAAATTCTATTTAGGTCTTAAAGTTATAGTCTTGATCTCCCGCCCCTCGATGGACATGATAAAACTTTCTCACAACTGATGTAGTAAGAAAATCATACTATGATTCTCCTCGATTCAGGGAACCATAAGTACGATTCTCTTGCCACATTAGCAGTATGAAATTTTTATCTTACTCATCGAAGAGGTGAAAATCAATTTCACTTAAAGCTAAAGTAAAGAGATGATAAAGATATAATTGACGTGGAGCATTGTACAAGTTATGACGTGACAACATGATAAACTTTTTAAACTTCTTTTCTTACATGTACAAGTGATATAGGTGGAAGCATCAAACAATGAATGTGATCAAAACTCATTGATTCCAAACAAATATCGTGACACAATCGGCCTTCTAGATATTTATTGATTACTGATACATAGAGGTAGAGGAAGAATGGAAGAAAAATGAAACGAGGAGGGTGATTTTGGGAATTAGCCTATATACTATTATTAAAAAAATTAGGTTAAGGTTATATTTGTAACATGTTTCTAGTTGGTGCGAGTTTTGTAATGTAGTCGATTAAACAAAAACAGTGGTAGGAATACAATAAAGGGAAAATTTCATAAGATGTTTACTTTTACCCATTTCAAATTGAAGAGATAAGATTTAAAATTTAAAATCTCAGATTTTTTAAGGTTTAAAATTTCAAATCTCAGATTTTATAAAATTTATTTATAAATTCATTAATTAAACATATATTTCATTAATTAAATATATTAAAGTCACAATTCCTTATAATTTGGTCACAAATTCCATACTGGGCACAAATTATTAATTGATCACAAATCACAATTTTTATATGTCACAAATTATTTTACGGTTACAATTCAAAAAAAATTATAGGTCACAATTTGTTCATCGGTCACAAATAAAAAATTGAAACGTCACAAATTATTTTACGGTCACAATTCAATAATTTTATATGTTGCAATTTGTTTATCGGTCACAAATAAAAATTTTTATAAGTTACAAATTAGAAATTTTATAGGTCACAAGTTATTTTACGGTCACAATTCAGAAATTTTATAAGTCACAATTTGTTTATCGGTCACAAATAAAAAATATACGTCATAACTTATTCATCGGTCACAAATCACAAATATTATATAAATCGCAACTTAGTAGACGGTCACAAATTTTCAAATTATTAGTCACAAATTAACAATTTTTTAGGTCACACATTATTTCTTGGTCACATTTTATCTTTTTTATTGGCCGAATATTGTTTATTAGTCACATATTAATCAATTTAATGATCACAAACAACTAAATAATCTGTGACCACAACCAACACTTGTGACCACCTGACCACCACCACACTCGTACATTGCTGATATGCACCCCAGAGGTCTTTTCTTATCCCCACACCTACCCTCCAACCCCAAGTTCAACCTCCTACCAGTCCCCACCACCAGAATTTCCAAACCCCTTCCAAATTCGCAAAAATGTAATCGCAACAAACGGCTCCATGGATGAATGGAATAAAATTCATCCACAGATTCCTATCAACATGCGAAATATGAAATCGATTTTGGTCCAATCATAGCATCATCGGTCACTGCAATTTTGCTACCGACGACGTGGCATCAGACCTTTGAGAAAAACAAAAAGGATATAATGAAATCAAAATTAACAATTAATCACCAATTATGAAGTACTAGAAAATAGGATTGAATCGAAACTTGAGAGCCGGTCCGAATCACACAGAGAGAAAAGCACGATGTAGGTCGCACAGTCCCGACCAGTGAACAAAATTGGAAGAAATTCAAAAATGACAGTGGCGGATGGGAAAAGGTGCTGCGCTGTGCAGTTGCTGCTATTTTAAATGTCATACGACACTTTCGATACTTTGGGAATTCTTCCTCATTGGCGTATTTTCAATACGAATCTATACAAAAATATTCTAACTACAAATCCTAAACACAAAAAGAGCGGGCATAGGGAAAGAGAGATGGATCGTTGAGCTTCGGAAGGGGATATATTAGGGCTTTCTCTACTTGGGGAGGGGGAGCTCTTATAAAGGCAAAACTCCAACAATCATGGGCCGAGACTGATGGCCTTATTGAGTGCTCCGACGGAGAGGGAGGAGAGTGGAGAAGAGAGATGAGGAGAGGGTGAGAAGAGAGAGAGAGAAGAGAGGAGGAGGAGGAAAATTAAAATGAAATTGATTAGGGTTTACGATGAAAATTGTACAATTAATATCTAATATTTAAAATAAAATATTTAATTTTTGAAATTGAACTTTAAAAATCTGGTTTTGTGTAATTTCCTCTGCAATCAACTTACTAAAAATTCTAAATAATAATAAAAAAAAAATCTAACTAAAACTACCAAAACAGCCCTAGCGAAATTCTAACAACTAAAACTCACACAATCTAACGTATTAAATCTCTATGTTTTCTCTTCTTCCCTTTATTGTCACATGACGTATTATTTATTATGGTAAAAGTCCCTAATATTATAAAGCATCGCGCGTAGAGTTAGAGGTGGTATAATTAGGAGGGACAAGATGTCAAGATTAGGGAGGATATGATTTGGTGGGATTGGATTAAGGCGGATTAAGGGATTATTCTAATTCAACATTTGGTGTTACACCGTATTCGAAAAATGTACAAGTATTTATAAAAAATAATAAAAAAATATTACAATATTCTTTTATATTGAAATATTTTTTCTCACATACATGTAAAATTCACTTATAAGTAATTTTATGACTTAAAATATTTTTTACTTATAAGTAAATTTTTCGTTGATTGGTTTATTTTTCCTTATAACTGATTTTTATCTCATGAGTAATTTTTATAAATTAGTAACTTTTTAAAAGTTATTATTTAACTTAGAAGTAATTTTTCTTTATAAATAACTTTTATATATAAAAAAAATAAGCAAATATTTACCCATAGTTAACATATTTTTTTTTACGCAAAATTTCTACTTATAATGGTTTTTTGTGAATTTTTTATACATGTAGTTGAATTGTTTTTATTATAAGAAAATTTTTATTTTTTAAGTTTTTTTTTACTTGTAAGTAAATTTATGCGTATTAATTTACGTATTTTTTCTTAGTTATGATAAATAAATAATACAGTCTTAACTATGACTGCACAAAAAAATCGCGAAACCGCAAATCGAACCGAAGTCGTTAGTTTGGGTCCACGTGGATTCGCAATTTTATTTCTCTCAAACCGAACCAAACCGTTTCAAAATGGTTTGGTTTATGTTTCAAATTTTAAAAACTGCAAAAAATCAAACCGAACCGCACTTTTTTTAATTAAATTTTTTTTTATTAAATTATAAATTTTATTAAAGTATAGTTTTTAGAATTTAAAGTATACTTTTTTGGAGGGTACAAATTTAATTAACATAATTCATGCATAATAAACATGTTAGTAAGTCATTGTCATTAGTATTTAGTTGAGCCTTCGTAAAAAAAATAAAATTTAAGGCCCATAATTACAAAATGAATTGAACGTGAAATTGTGAATGTTGCCTAGACATATATATAATAATGCCTTTGCAAAAACACAAGCAAATCAAAGTTATCAAGTTTGTTCAAAAAGAAATTAGAGAACAGATTATAAAGTACTTTATATTGTTTGAGTTACCGTTTCGACGTGTGGAGAATGAAAGTTTTCAGGGTTATATAAGATATTTTTTTCCCAAATTATGTGTTTCCTTTAAGGATGACAGTAGCAAGATATATATATAATTTGTTCATAAACGAGAAGAAAAAATTGAAGAAAGAGTTGAGTTAACATATAATTTCTTTGACTACTGATCGTTGGACGTCAATACAGAATGTTAGTTATTTGTGTTTAATTGTTCATTATGTTAATAATGATTGGACACTTCAAAAAAAGATTATAAGTTCATTCAAATCCCAAGTCATAAGGGAGATATGGTGGAAGATATGCTATGAAAAAATGTCGACTCCAATCACTTTACCATCGGCTTCATCAAAGGAGGTTACCAAAAATAGTAGTCCAAGTCCCATACAACCTGCTTTCGGTCTTTCTAAACAAATTCCTTCCATTTTTAAAGCTAAACTTATGCAAAACATGCAATCTGAGAAGAATGATTTGGTTGATTATTTGTCGATCGTTGTAAAGATTTGACCGATCCCAAGTTTAACATATTAGTTTGGTAGAAATTGAATGTGCACAAGTACAAAATTGTCTTTAAGATTGCCAAAGATGTATTAGCAATTCAAATATCTACGGTCGCTTCAGAGTCGACATTTTCCATGAATGATTGAATTTTTGACTCCTTTAGAAGTTCAACGAGTTGAAAAATAGTTGAAGCCTTAATATCTACAAAGAATTGGTTGCATAGCAACAATGAACTTATAGTGTTTCGTCAATATTTGGATGATGTAGAAGCATTGGATAACTTTGAGAAAACTGTAGAAGGTGACATTTATTTTCTATTATCAATTTTGATATTTTATACATATTATTTCTTAGTTGATTGTTAATATCATTAATAAGGACTAATAAATATTTGAAATTTGCATATTATATAGAGGCCGAATCATGTGTTACAATATGAGATATTGATCCAATTTTTATCAAATGAGAGGTTAGTACTCTTGTACTTATTCTGATATTATTGCTTGTAAAATCCAGAGTGCTTGTTGCTAGATGCTAATTTGATATTATTTTTTGCATTTTTGTTTATATATCGAATTTTAAACAAATATAAATGTAATTTAACATTTAACATTATTAGTTCTTGTTTAAATGTATACGTTAACTTGTTTTAAACATATAACTATAATGTCGATAGGTAAACTGCGGATTAAAACCGAACAAAACCGCAAATAATGGTTTGGTTTGATTTGGTTTGGAAAAATTCCAAACCGTATGAAATTATTTGAGTTGAAAATATAACACAAACTACCCAAATCGAACTGTGTTCACCCCTAGTCTTAACCCACCTCATAGTCATAGCGTATTAATTATATATTATTGATTAAAGGGGAATAACCACCCCAAGTTATTTTAATCGGAGTATTTATTTCTCCAAACACCTCATAGATTAATTTAATTCGAGTATATAATTCACACAGCAGGACATAACTTGTGAACTTGACTAAAAGAAAATAACCATCCCAAATAATTTAATCCAAATATTTATTTCACCAAACACAAATAAGGATTAAATAGTATTAATTTAGCCCTTATCAGTTATAATACGACCGAAAGCGCCCTAATTGATTAAAAGTATTTAATTGGTAACTACCTTCATAGAGCTCCAAGCTTCCCATATAAAGGCGAATTAATTTCCCAGGAAAATCTGAAAAGAATCCTTAATAACCATAATATTAGTCACTTTTCTTAGTTAGCCTATGTTGCCATAATTAATGCAATTTATTCTTTACAAATCAAGAAAAATATTATAAAAGCATCATCTATCCACTGGTTTAGCACTGCAATTTTCTCATTTCAACTCTTGAGAAAAATATAGTAATGGAATCAAAAATTCTTGATTCTTGTGCAATCTGCAAGAAAAAAATTAATGTCAGCAGTGAAATCTTCATGTACAAGTAAGTGATTCTTTCCAGTTTTCAATAACTACTTTTTAAGGACATTCATGCTAGAAATTTAGTCTAATTTGAGAAAGAACTATTTCATATATGATTAAGAAAAACATCAATCCTTCTAGTTTTTTTCTGTCATCGAAAGCAGTTTGTTCTTTGCAGTGATCGAGCTTATTGTGCCTCAAGATGCCGAAGTAAAGTGATTGTTCGGGATTTGGGTTTTGATCCTACTGCACCACAAGCAAGAATCGAACCGGAAATAAACTCAGCTGAAGATGGAGTTGGAACTAGAGGTCGAGGAAATAAACTCAATAATTAACGAAAAAGAACAAGTTTTAAGATTTCTAATAGCTTCAATTAGGAAATTGGCTGTAATTAAATATATGTTATATTTCGACTCTCTAGCAGTCTTAAACTTTATTTTAGTGTTACCTTGTGATCTATTTTTTTCTATATATAAAAAGTGCCTATTTAACGGAATTTGTTGGTTTAACGGAAAAACTAACGGAATTTCTTGATTTAACGGAAAAACTAACGGAATTTTTTTAATTTAAAAATCTTTTAACTCCATAATTGGGCTTCAAAATTTACAATTCTAAAGCCCATGTAGAAGTATTGGATGTCATGCTTATTTTATAGATACACTTCTCTCCAAAGGTTTCATAAACTTCCAATGTGGGATTGTGCATTTTATATATGCTCTTAACTCCAATAGTTTTATAAATTTCCAATGTGGGATATTGACAAAATAAATGTTAAAATGCTCATCAAAATCATTTTAAAATATATGTCTAATTGACTAATTTGGTTTTGAATTACAACTAATTAAATTGTAATATTCACTTTCATTCTTTCATTTATTTAATTTTCAAATATAATTTAAATTACACTTGATTATTAATATATTAATGTTAGATATTATTTTCTATAAGTTTAAAATATTTTAATTTAACAAAGTAAACTATTTTAACATATTTATTTTTAATTTTTAGTGTTGGGACTAATTGTAGGATATATAATGAATCTAATTAGTAAAGATAGATTTACTTTGAATTATTTTTATGTATTTATTGGGTACTTGCGTTAAGAAGTACAATGTGACATAACTTATATTTTAATTGAAAATAATTTGTTCACGACCAATGTATAAGGATTGACATCTTGTACTGGAAGATTGTAGTATTGATCGATTCACTATTCATGCTTATAATTTGTCATTATCATAAAAATAGTTAAACATGACACTAGTATACTTAAAGTGTATTGAACAGACCTCGTGTCAACTTTAATTTTATAGCATGACTATGTGAAGAATTAAATTTCACTTGATCGTCGTATGTTTCATCTAAATTTCTTGACAGGGTTATGTATATTTTTTCGTGACTTTAATTGTTATTTGATTCACCAATGGATGATATCATTTTGATTGGTCAAATATTTCAGTGAGTTGGAAACTTGAGAATGAACGAAGTAAAGAACATGAATTTGTGTACGGAATTGTCATTTTGAAAAATGGGTAGAGTAATTACTTAAGTATATCTGAGTTCAGTGTTTAGCGACACTAAACTTAGACATATGTGATTAGTTCATAAGACTATTCAAAAAAGTGGCACTTAAGTTAGCGAGAATAATTAGAAGAGTAAAACGGTCATTTGTGCTCATATCTAAATATCGAATTTCGGACGGGGATAACATACATAGACGGCAGGTCAGAAGAAAATATTACATATTTATTGGTTTATGTGATCTTATATATTTCGAGAGTTCAGTCTTTTGCCTTTATTTAAAAAAAAAACTATTAATTAGATTGGGTGGTTTAGGGTCGACTATACATGATCCAATTATTGGAGTTTCGATAATATATATGTCCGATTAGGTCCATATGGTAGTTGTATAAAGTATTGGAACTTAATTGTAATTACAATAAAGCTTTGTACTTAATTGTAATTGCTACAAAAGTGTAAATTTAATTATAATTGAAATTGAAATTCTAATGCTACACATTTAATTAAATGTAAACTAATTAGATTTAGACTTTAATTAAACCTCATGTTTGAATGTGAAATTTTTATCGAATTGGAACATCTTTATCTCATAAATACTGACTAGAGGTCCTACTAACCCTACAACAATTATAATACATAATTCCATATTGTTCAAATTAGAGAGAGAAAAAAAGTGAGAAAAAATAGTTTCCTTATTGTTCGGTTCAAAAATTAGTTTCTTGATTTAATTAAAGGAAGGTGCCCACCTGCCGGTTAGTCTTGACTTTACCATAGAAGACTTGAAGGTTTAAAGCATCAAGTTCTTGAAATTAAAAAGATGGAAGCTTGTGATCCAAAATGCTAGAAGTTCGCGACCCATAATTAATTCAAGAATTGATCATCGAATTTAGGTAAAAATTTGAATATTTTATTCTTGATATTACATACACGTGAACATATAGACGATCTTGTTCTTGAATTAATTTTTTTTTTATTTCTTGGTAATTCTACTCTCGCATTCCCACAATTGGTATTAGAGCAATCTAAATCGTTCACGTGCTTGTTATATCTAAATCTCGATTGCATTTTCTAACCGAGCGATATTTAGGAATAATTTATTATATGTTGATTTAACGATTGTTTTATTTTAAACTGTGATCCAATTAATTGTAGCCCGTTCTTGATGTAATTAATTATTTCGAGTTTGTAACAAGAGACGTAGATTTCAACTTCATCATCTTGATTTTTTTTTTTTTTTTTTCAATTAGATTCAAAATTGTGAACTTGTGGGACATTGGATTTATGTAATTTTCCAATTCTTGTAATTGTTGGATCTTTTGAATTGATTGACATATTGAAGACTGAACGAAGGAAAATTCAAAATCTTCCAAATTAAATTGATCTTTTAAATTGCGGGCAGCGACACTATTGCCAGACTTAGTGCTGCGTTTGACGCAGCAACCTACTGCGTTTTTGCGGGGCAAGTTGCTACAGTTCGGCGCAGCAAAATTTTCGACTTTGATCTATATTTTTTTATAAACTGGATCAGATCTGGATAAATCAGCTTTGGAATTAATTAATTTTTACAGGTGCAGTGGCGGAGTTCTATTGCTGTTTGGGTTACTACTATTAGATCTTTAAAGATTTTTTGGTTTCAACATTTAGATCAAATATTGGACTTGGGTCCAATTAAACTTTAATTTAATTCTTGAGTTTTTTTTGGGGCCATAAATAATTGTTAATTCATCGCTTTATGAATGCTTTAAATTATTATTTGAAATATTATCGGTCCAGATATCATGATATATAGACTTATATATGACATCGCCCATGATACTATGGATATGATGCATATCATTGAACACCAATTTTTCTTTGATTAATTTAATTTAGATTAAATTTTTCTAGATGGAAAAATTGTAATAATTGAAATGTATGCCAATTTGATTAATATGAACAGTTGATAATTATTTAAAATTAAAATTCATTATTTTAAAAATATAAAGAGGGAGATGGTTTTTATTTAAATAAAAACTCGTGGCCTCCTTTGGCCAATCCATAAGCAAAATAATACGTTTGCCTATTGCCGGTAATGCAACAAACTCCTTATAGGAGGGTCGCGTAGTTTGAGTTGTTTGACCAGATTTCTTTATAATAAGTTTGTATGGATATAATATAATTTGTAATCATCTTATAGATGACGAAATTATTTTCAAGTATCTAAAGATCGAGACTAGGGTTATACATTCAAATCGATATCATCCACAAACCTCCTATAGAGACTCTCGTTTATGACTTTGGTAACCAAATAATACGATATTAGACTTGTATAGATGTTGATCGTCAACTACGATTTGTCTAGTAGGAGGATCCCAACTTGATTAGTGGACACATTGACCTTTCCTATAGAGGGGCATGTTGAATCACAAGGATCAAATAATCGTTATATTATTGTAGTTAGATGGATTTACATGTGCATTCATGCATCATGTGCTAAATTATTTTTCGCTTCTCATTTTTAATATGCAATGGATGGTTATTTTTATGCGAAATATCACTTGGCATTTTTTTCGTTATTCTAAAACAAAACCAACTAATCGAAAAAAAATTATGTGAATTGGAAACGTAATTTGATGTTTGTGCTCAATGTGGAAAAACTTAATTTTGTGCTTGAGGGGTGTCTTGATGGACCTATGCAATTCATTGTCCAAAAAATGATCCATTAAATCTCAATTGATTAAAGAGATGAAATAATAACCAACATATAAGGACTTGATCTATTCCCAAACGAGTCTTCATCTTGCATGGTATAAGGACTTGAACTTGGACATTATGTCTAATTAAAAACTTGTTCACAAAATTGTGTCTAATTAAAATATTCGGAAGTGTACGATTCGTTACAAGTAATAAAGTGGACTTTTTGAGTCCGAATATCATTTCCACAAGGATTGATTAGTTCAAATTCTAATTATCGTGACCTTAATCGAAACAAATAAAAGAAAATGTTTGTTTTGATGAAATTATAACTGAATTGATAATAAGTATGCAAATATGAATGAATTAATTAACTAAATGCAAATTGACGATCAATATAAATTGAAGTGTTTTCTCATATGTGATGAGCATACTAGGATTGCGAATTCCTAAGTAATAATCTTTTAACCATATTTCGACACATTGACACACAATTGCAATATTGACAAATCAATGTTCCTAAATTATTCAACAATCTCTCTCGAGCAATGTCAAACATATTCTCATATATAACCTAACTATACTTCTATGATGAATGCAGATATACAAGAATACATAAGTTTTTATGAAGACTTAAAAGATTTACATAAGGCATATCTGTATATTTCTATCCTATATCGGACCTTATGATGATTTATATATATCGAATTTATTTATCTTCTCTCAAATATATAAAACAAATCACCAAACTCACATAATTATCGTTCACTATAATTGTGGAGAAAATAATATCATATAAATCATTCAAATATTCAAAACGTGTTTTTGATGTCAAGAATGTAAAACTAAGAATTAAAAATCATATTACAAAGTTTATCGTTCTCCAAGCACAAAAAAATCTAGCCTAACATGGTGGAAAGAAGAAAATCAGAAAAATAATGAAAAAACGACATCACCCCGATAAATCTTGAATTGAATCCTCGCCTCGTGGTGTTGATTTTCACGTTCTTGCCTCTTTTCTTCTCTCAAAAGTCTTCTAAAATCTCTCGCTCGCATTCTGGACGGCTCTAGGGTTTAAATACCCAACCATGATATTGTTTCCACATGTGTTTCAATCAAAATAGGAAATCAAGATTTTCATCAATTTTTTGTACCAGGTGACCACATAGTAGAGCAGTTTGGGCCTCAATTTTTCCCTAAACAGACCAAGCTATGCGATCGCATAGTTATGGCAATTTACAACTTATTGCATTTTGATCCTCAAATTTAGTTTTTGCTAATCTTGACCTATTTTCCCAATTCTTCTTTCTCCAATGTGTCATTCCAATGCTCAAGTGGTCCTCGACATTTTCACATCTCCTCTTACTCTTCCAAGTTATCTTTTGATTATTTGCATTACATCCCTGAACTTTGTCTTTGATTCATATTAGTCCTTTTTTTTTTTTTTCATATTTCTCCTAATTTTCACTGTATTGATCATTGTTGTCCTGCAAAATACAAATTACAATAAATTAAGTTATATTATATATATTTATAAACAATCATCCGTGTTTGTGGTCTAGATTAAATGTGTAAAACGCACTTATTAGGAGTCAGAAGAAAGATAATAAAAGTATTTTAAGCAGAACTATTATGTATGCGCCCATGTGAAAAGAAAAGTGCTCAAGGAGGAAGCGTATCTATTATTTAAAACGTGAAATAAGAAAGGTTTATATAATTTTTGAAAAGTAAATAAATATTTCTGAGATTATCAGAAATCTAAGGGGAGAAGTAATTTATCCTAAATAATATTGTATCATATATAATTTTATGTGGGTTTTTACTGCTTTTTTTTTTTCCCCCGTTTTTAACCAAATTTCCAGGATATTAATTCTAGAAATTGAGCCTTATTATCAAAAGAACAGCAATATTTTAACACACACAAACCAACTTATTCTTTGCAGCGATCTGGTTTATTGCACCCAGGAATGCCGGACCATGGTGAAAATTGAATTCAACTAGACTGGACCACAAGCAACAACTGAATCAAAAATTAACTCAGCTTGATGAGCCGATGGAATTCGAACAAAATAAAAACTAAATTTATTTTGTTTGTACTTTGATCATCGGAATTCGACTGAAATTATTTTTAATAGTGACCATATTTACTTTAATACCATGTGAAACCATCTTAATAGAAACACAAATTATTAGAGACGGAAGAAACTTATTTATTTACATAGTTCTTAAGATCATTGGACGTCTACGTACAGGTCCTTTCGTTTGAATAGTTAAACCGTGGTGAATAGCAGAAACATGAATAGCCGATGTAGCAAGGATGCGAATGATTCGTTTATTCGTGGAGATTTCGTGAATTTAGGAAAATATTATAACTCTCAATGACAATTTTATTATTCAATTCAACGAGTCAACTGTGAAAATATTTGAGGTAAATTCGTTTCGTGGTAACTATACTCTAATGACAATCAAGTAATTGTACTTCAGTTTTTGTTCAATTCGATAATTATACTTTAATTTGATTGAAATCAAATAATTCCATCCAATTTCGTCACTTGGATGGGCGAAAATCATTGAACTAAAAGAACTCGTCATTTATTTCACTGAAATTGTACATATTTCACGTCTGCAACTAATTGTTACGAGCGATAACTATTATTATTGACTGTCACATCATCAACTTATGTCAATAGAATTGGACAAAGTTGTTGAAATTTAGAAATCCCGATTCTATATCATCAAAAGCAATAAAATCGATGTAAGAAAATCGACACACAAGAGCATGTAAGATTTATAGAAGTTCATCTCAATGTGAGATTATGAGTCTGTTTGGTAGGGATTAAAATCATATTAAAATTGAAAAACTAGCCGTTATTATTGACTTTTATTAAACAAGTGAGACCCAATAAAAATCATATTTTCAATTTTAATTCCCACCGAACGGCGCCTATATCATTGTCTGTTGCTATAGTAATTCACAATGAAAAAAAAAAAAAAAACCTTGTTTGAGAACCATTTACCAAAATCTTTTTTTTTTTTTTTTCTCCAAACTCATTTTCAAACATACATTATTCAATAAAATAATTTTACTCGTAAATTCAAAACTTCTCATTATTTTTAACCGCACTTTCTACCAAAAAAATTCACTATTACAAAATCTATTTTTCCAAAAAATAGAACTCTTACAAGGGCAAAAATAAAATAAAATTACACACCTTATTTTCTTTAATCCCTTGTCTTTTTGACGATGGTCCAAAGCCATAATGACGACTCTCTATTTATAAGACAAAAGGCAAAATTGAAAATACAAGCGTTCAATTCCAAAACTATCTTTAATGAAATTTTGGTTCGGGGATGGAAGGGGAGCTTCCTACCCCCATCTAATTCCCACGGTGACCTTCTCGCGGAGATTGATCTACACTAGACTCTAGATAACGGTAATAATTAAGTACTTGACAAAAGTTATCTTAATTGAGATTAAATTAAATTGTAGTTAAGAACCAGTAGTTTCAAATCTTCCTGTAAATGGAGAACGAACTGAACAAAATGACGTATAAGGATTCATGCAGCAGACCCAAGTTTATTAAGAAAAAGACTTAGTTTGTTTCTGTTTCCAACTTGTCGTCGAACTTCCAAACAGAAAGAGATAAAATAGTGGTTCCATTCCAACCCAAAATCAAGGATTTTCCATTCATGTCGATAGTAGCAGAACTCCAGCAAGGAATTGTCTTGAGAAGCAAATTAGCTTGATACAAGGACAATGGACTCAACTCTGCTTCCGCGAGATCAAACCTTGCTAAAAACTCCCTCCAGAAGTCAATTTTCGCGAATCTTTGAATCTTTTCTTCACCCTCTTCTGCAATCGTACTCAAAATCATCTGCCGGAAGTATGTTTCCTCGACTATTTTCCTAAACATACTGTCCCCTTTTAGGCAGGTATTGAGTAAGTCAAATATAGCACTAGCAAGGAAGATTGCCTCATAAAATCGGTCCATAAAAATCGGCGTATTTGTGTTCACTTCCATTTCAACAACAACAATTACACATGGATTGAGTTTTTTGACAAATCCTATGAAATTTTCTATGCGGTTGGCCCAGGCCAATATACCACACAGTTTCAGGAACAAAAATATTGCCACCATTTCATCGGCCTCCACCTCGAAAAAACCTTCCTTAAGGTCATTCAGTTCTGATATCACTGTTTTGAATAAAAAGGGTAAATTCAAGGATTCTGCAAAAGATGATAGTCTATTACCTGTTTTTTCGAGCCTATTTTTCGACTTTCCAACTGCAGTAATTTTCAGCAGCTCGACTGGACGATCTTTTCGACTAGCAAGACCTTGCATTAGAATTATCAAATGAGATCCACTTCTGATTCCAAAATCAATTAAATGAACTTTTCTTGCTGATGCCACACTGTCCAAAATGGCTTGCATTCCAGTCAATTGACTTATTTGACCAAGGGGAAGTTTTTGTTCGCATGAGAGAAAGACAGATTTAAACATCATAGCGTATTCCTGTAAATCTACTATTTTACGCTCTAAATCGATCCTTCCCCTTTCTTGATCAATCCTTTCTCGTAAAGCGTCAGTAAAATAGGTAACAATTCGTCGAAGAGGACTGTCACAAGGTGAAGCTAAAAGAACACATTGTTTGAGCAATTTTTCCGCGCTATCAAATTGTTGGATGAAGAGATTTTCAGCAGCCATAAGAAGATTGGATGCAAGTTCCATATCCTTTAAATTATCTTCTGATATCCTGGATTGAAATTTAAACGGATTGATAGAATACGAGGAACAGTCTTCGTGTAATCTCATTCTTGCTAATTTCATGATGAATGCAGCTGACACGACAGGATTACTCGAAAATGTTAGGGTCCCGTTTGTCGTTTGAGGGGCTATAGGCTCGTTACTTTTCTGTGGAGTCAAACGCTTTAATTGGCTCTGATACTTTCTCAGAATTTCGAACGGCGCCTGAGGAAAACAGGGATTCTGATCTTTCTTTGTCTCGACAAGATACGAGATTCTGGTTTCATTCTTGTCTTTCTTTATGACTCCTTCAAATTGGGAAGCCATTCTTTCCTGTGTGCTGATTTTCTGTACAACACAATTGCTAGTGCATTTTCTCTAAAATGTTTTTGATTGATCAACTTATTATCATACGTTGTGTTCGGGAAATGATCAAAAACTCTTGGCGTCAATTTTCTCGAACACATAATGAGACACTGGAGACTGGAATAATGAATGTGTCATCATTTGGCGTTTATGGGGGCAACTGTTTAGCTTTGTCTGAAAACGGCTAGCAGCAGAGAATATGTTTGATTCCAAGACAATGCATCCAAACCTGAAATTCTGGGATGTGTCGAAATTATATGAGCCTAGGACAGTCAGAATGGGAATTTAAAAGATTGTAAAATACAAAAAAAAAAAAAAACAAATAATATGATGGTATAAACCCCATGACAATGCAAGTAATAAACGACGGTGCTATACTAAGAAATTATGTGGCATTTATTGTTGGACCTCCCTAGCCGACGTGGCATGAAGAGTCAACAAGCCAACTGTTAGAGATGAACGAGATAATATGACAATATGAAAATAAACCCAAACACAAAATTTTACGTGAAAACCTTAGATGAGAAAAAATTACGAGCAGAGGAGGACAATTCACTAATTCAATAGTGGATTGTTGTTACAAGATTTGATGTTTTCAATCAACATCTAATGTTGTTTTAATAATACGAAGAGTCAACAACTCATGGAATATATATACAACCCTAATTATAATGCTTTAGGTGAAATGGGCATCTTAAAATTCATCAAGCCTAGACCGGATAATATTGGCGCTCCAGCAATGCCTCTAGCGCTCGAGCTCCATGCTTGCAGGTAGCAAGCGGCAAGCTGGACCTTAGCGATCAACGAGCAGAAATGTGTCGTCAACTTTTCCTTCTTGGTCCATATTTTGACTTCTTCAAGACATTTTCAACCAAATCACCAATATCCAACAGAATTTGAGTCACGTATCAACAAATTTTCACCTTGACACGAAGTCTGATGCAAGGAATTACACTTTACTCTTCAACAAACAACTTTCCACCTCGCCTACAATAGCCCTTAAGGGCAAATTTAGCAACAGAGACCAACCAAGTCCAAGCAATGCTCAAATTTGGTTACAGGGAGTGACTTTGTCATCATATCAGTAAGATTCTCTTTGGTATCAACCTTGATCACTACAATATTACCACGAACAATCACTTTATGAATAAAATAATACTTCACATCAATGTATTTTGTCCTCTTGTGGAACATCCGATCATTTGTGAGAAAAATAGCACTTTGACTGTCACAAAAGACTGTAGACATCTACAAGTCTTCTGATTTCACCAAACAATCCCCTCAACAACATAGCTTCCTTACAACACTCTGTAATAGTCACGTACTCCGTCTTTACAGTAGACAATGCTACAGTATTTTATAAAGTAGCATTCCAACTAATAGTGTAACCATCAATGGTAAACACGTACCCTGTAAGAGATCTCATTTTATCAAGATCTCCTACAAAATTTGAATCAATATACCCAATGACCCCATCTGTATTTCTCCCAAAATGCAAACAAATTAGTAGAGCTACGCAGATATCTGAAAATTCAATGCATTGCTTTCCAATGTTCCTTGTCGGGATTTGTCATGTATTTGCTAACTACACTGACTGCATATGCAAAATCTAGGCGTGTTCAAACTATAACATACATGAACGATCCAATTGCACTTTGAATAAAGAACCTATGACATGTAATCAATTTCTTCATCTGACCGTGGACATAAATAGATGACGTTTTAAAGTGGACAACCAAATAATTATTGACAACTGTGGCATTCAACATATTGAACTTATAAAATACTTTCTCAGTCTACCCCTTTTGACTCAAATATAATCTGCCAGCCTTCATATCCTTCAAGATCTCCATTCCAAATCTTTCATGTCAAACTCTTCATTGAGCCGAACATTCACCTTTCTTAACTCTGCTTTATATTTGGTTTCTATCAACATATCATCAACATACAACAATAGGTATATAAACAATCAATCATTACACTTCTTAAAGTATAGACAACTATCGTAATTGCTCGTGTTGAAGTCATAAGTAGTTATGAATGAATCAAACCTCATATAACATTGTCTCAGTGATTACTTCAGGCCATAAAGGGATTTCTTCGACAAATACACATAGTTCTCCTTTCCAGTAACCATAAGATCCTCGACTATAGCATATAGATGCCCTTCTCAAGTTCTCTATGCAAGAATATTGTCTTTGCATCCAACTATTCAAGCTCCAAATCATGTTTAGCTACAATACCAAGCAAAGCTTCAATTGAGCTATGCTTTACAATTGGAGAAAATAAATTTGTGAATTCTGCACCTAGAATCTGACTGTAACTCTTAGCCACTAGTTTTGCTTTATACATAGCTTCTTCAACTCCCGATGAACCTTCATTCCTTTTGAATACCCACTTACAACAAACAACCTTCTTCTCCTTGGGTAATTCATTAAGTCCCATGTGCCATTCTTATGAAGTGATCCTATCTCCTCTTACGTAGCAATCATCAATTTGCCAGAATCATTGCAATTCACCACTTCTGTGTATATAAGCAGGCTCTTCAGTAAAATCAATACTATCAACCAAATTCAATGCATAAGCTACCAAGTCACCTTCTCAATACATCTCTAGATGTCTAATATCTCTTCTAGGTTTGTCTTTAGCAATCGAATATTGCGGTACCACTGGTAGTGACGACAAAGGATACTCTCTTGCAATCCTAAACTAAACTGAGATGAAGATTCTGGTTTGGAATTTGATCTATTACTAGATTTGAGTTTATTACTAGAATTTCTAATTAGTAAATCGTCTTACTCGTTTCTTGACACCAAATTTTATATTTCTTAACTTCGGACTTGTGTTGACCTATGGTTGACGTCTCGTTTTGATTATCACAAACAAATTGTGTTTATTTCTAACAAATTGATTTCGAGTGTCTATAGTGATTATTGCAAATCAATAAAATTGAAGACATGAGGTTCAATGCCAATATATTTGCATGCAACGATTGACAAGGAAACAAAATTGATCAAACGAGGTTATGAAGATTGATATGAAAAACTCGCTAAAAGATGTTGAGTACGTTCAAGCATGCATATCAAGACGTTCAAAGAGTTTAGACTTTTTACAATCATATGTAAAGGTAAAACATTTCAATACTTGGTAATGAATCAGAACGAGCTCAAGTTTTGATTTTACGATCGAAAAATCACAACAAAAACGTTTTACTCATAAACTATGTTTTCAATGGTAAAAATCAAAGAACGTAACTTTGAAATATAACAAATACCTTGAAAAATCATTTTTTAAACGTCCCTCGAGTACTTACATTTGTTAAAAATTAAAACGAGGATGTTTCGGCATAAAACTGCTGTACCGGACGTCTGGTATGGAAGTTTTAGCCCCAACGGTAAAAAATTCAACTGTTCTGATTTTTTGACAAAACGGCTAGTTGATTGTCCGGTATGTGGCGGACATTTGGTACACCGCGTCCGGTTTGGCAGAGTTTTTGACGGTTTTTAACATATAAATACCAACTTACTTTGCATTCAATTTTAACCTTTCCTAGAGCAATAAGTAAGCATTTATTGAGATAAATAATTGATCTTCATTATTTATTCATCCTCATAAATTGATTTATACTTGAAAAACTTTTCATCATTCTGAACTTAGAAAATCAATTTCGATCAAAGTTTTTCAAATCCAATACTTGAGCCATATTTATTGCCATCTATTGAAGTGTTTACCTTCTTCTCTTCTTGTTCTTAACTTTGAATCTATTATTTATTAAGAAGAGAATATTTTACTTTTAAATTTATTTTGAATTGTGGGACTTGTTGAGATCCCGAAAAAGCTCAACATTGTAAAATGATTGGTGCTCATTGGTTGTAATTTACCGAGAGTTGTAAATGGCTGGATTGTACCATAAGTCAATCAACATTGTGAAAAATGTCTTGCTCTTGTCGGAGAGCTTGGTAATGGAGACGTAGATCATTGCATTGGACCGAACCTCCACATTATATTGTTTGTACTCTCTATCCATTTTACTTAACGCTTTTACTTTGTGCATATTTACAATTGTTCCATTTACGTGTTTACTTGTAATTAGATTATACTCTATCATTTGCATGTTCATTATATTAAAATCTTGAGTGATTAAAAAAAGTTCTAATAACCAATTCACTCCTTTCTTGGTTAGCCAATCTTAGGCTTTCAATTTGTATTAGAGCCCGGTACTCACCTACTTAAAGATTTCACAATCTTGAATAATGGCTAACACAATGTTTCAAAATCTTGAAGGACATTCCACAAACGACTTCCTTTCTTTGATGGCACACATTACAATTATTGGAAAGTTAGGATGATGATCTATTTTCAATCTATTTATTATAATATTTAGAAAATAATTGAATGTGGTCCTTATGTGCCTACAAAGACTATTAAGATTGATGGAAAACTCGATCAAAATATTCATAAACCTAGAGAAGAATATGATGAAGAAGATAAAAGAAAATTGTCATTAAATGCTAAGGCCAAAAATTCACTTTATTGTGTACTAGATATAAATGAATTTGATAGAATTAGCACTTGTGATTCGGCATATGATATTTGGCATGCTCTTGAAGTTATTCATGTTGGAACGAGTAAAGTTAAGGAAACTAAAATAAATATGTTAGTTAAAGAATTCGAAAATCTCTTATGAAATAAGGTGAATCTATTGTTAACATGATTACTCGTTTTACTAATATTGTAAATGGTTTAAAGGGGTTTGATCGAAAATATAGTAACGGTGAAGGATGACAAAGGAGAAGAAAGAAACAAAAAAAAAATCATTTGTTATGAGTGTGACAAACCCGGTCACAAAAGAATCGAGTGCCCGAACAAAAAGAGGAATTTCAAGAAAAAAAGCACTTCAAGCCACTGGGACGATAGTGATGATGAAGACCAAAATGAAAGCCATAGTTAAGATAAAATTGCCAACATGTGCTTCATGACCCTCGAAGAAGAGGTAAATACAAATGAAAAAAATTCTTATAATGAATTATTTAGTTCTTATGATGAATTGCTCGAAGATTTTGAAAAACTTGCCTTGAATCACTCCTTCTAAAAAAACTCTTTATTGAAAGATGAATTAAAGAAGACTTTAGAAAAACAAAAGAAGAAAATGTTGACTACGATTTATTAGTTAAGGAAAACATTTCTTTAAAAGAAAATGTTGAAGATTTGATGAAAGTCATTTATAAATTCACTGAAGGCAAGAAGAATTTTGATCTAATGTTTGGAAATAAAAAAATATGTTTGACAAATGAGGAATTAGATTTAAACCTTCTCTAAAACAAAAATCTCTAAAAAACATGTCCGTTAAAGCTTGAAACATCTCTTGCACTTTTTGTAATAAGAGTTGACATATTTCTTTTAATTGTTTAGTTGAAAAGAAATTATATTTTGAAAACAAAAATAAGTGGATTAGAGAATCCCCAAAAACTAACTACCAAAGACTCAAGTTTATATGGATACCAAAAATAAAAAAATAAATTGTACTTGTAGTACTGAAGAAAATCAAGAGCGAATGGTTTTTGGATAGTGGATGTTCGAAGCATATGACCAGAGATCAATCACTACTATTGAACTTCAAAAGGAAGGATGTAGGTCATGTAACTTTTGGAGACAATGCAAAGGGAAAGATTATTGGAATTGACAATACCGGTGATCACTCATCCCCCTCAATTGAGAATGTTCTATTAGCTGATAACATCAAACATAATTTACCAAGTATTATTTAATTATGTGATAAAGGTTACAATATAAAATTTGATTCTTCCAAATGCCTAATTAAGATTGCTACATTAAAAGAGGTAATTTTCATAGGAAATCGAAATAAAGATGTTTATATCATAAATATTGAATATGAAAATAATGAACATTGTTTACTTGGGCTAAAAGATGAAACATGGCTATGGCATAGAAGATTAGGCCACGTTAACATGGATCTTGTTTCAAAACATTTCAAAAATTGTTTGGTGAAAGAATTGCCGAATTTGAAAGTTGAATTTTTTTTTTGATGCATGTCAATTTGGAAAGCAAGTGAAAAGCTATTTCAAACCAAAAGTTTTCTCTTCAACTATGAAACTGTTGCAACTTCTCCACATGGATCTCTTTGGACCATCAAGAATGGCTAGCTTAGGGGTAAACATTACGCCTTCGTTATCGTTGATGATTTTTCAAGATTTATATAGGTCATATTTCTAAATGTAAAAGATGAAGCCCTAAAAACTTTTAAACGTTTTTGCAAAAATGTTGAAAATGAAAAGGGCTACACCATTACGACAATTAGAAGTGACCATGGTGGAGAGTTTGACAATCTTGCTTTTGATGAATTTTGTAACGAAAATAGATATGAACATAATTTTTCGGCTCCTAGAACTTCTCAACAAAATGGTGTAGTAGAAATGAAGAATCGTATGTTACAAGAAATGACTAGGACTATGTTAAATGAAAATAACTTGCCTAAGTACTTTTGGGCTGAAGCTGTTAACATTGCATGCTACATTATACATAGAGTTTTGGTAAGTCGTAAAAAAATTAAAACTCCTTACGAGCTTTGGAAAAATAGAATTCTCAACATTAGCTACTTTAAAGTTTTCGGTTGTAAATGTTTCATTTTAAATACAAAGGACAATTTGGAAAAATTTAACTCAAAATCTGATGTTGGAATTTTTCTAGAATATTCATCGACTAGTAAGGCTTATAGAGTTTTCAACAAAAGCACTGTAGTCGTTGAAGAATCTATGCATGTTACTTTTGATGGGACTAACCTTCTTGATCAAGAGAAAGATATTGATGATGATGTAAGTTTGGAAACTCATTTTGAACAAATGAATATTCAAGACCAAAATAAGTAGTATCAAATGAAGAACAATCAAAGGAGCCCAATGACCAAGAAAGTGTAGAAAAACCAACCGAGGCTTAAAGCGAACCACTTTGCCAAAGGAATGGAAATTCGTTTCCTCTTATCCAAAGGAGTTAATAATCGGTGATCCATCAAAATGTATAACTACTAGAACTTCTCTTAGAAATCATCTTTGTAGCTGTGCATTCATCTTACAAATTGAACCCAAAATTTTTAAAGAAGTCAAGTTTAATGAGTTTTGGATTCTAGCTATGCAAGAAGAACTAAATCAATTCGAAAGAAACCATGTTTGAGATTTAGTCGCCAGACCAAATAATCAAACTGTTATTGGTACTAAATGGGTCTTTAGAAACAAAAGAGATGAAAATAGAATAATTGTGCGTAACAAGGCTAGATTAGTGACTCAATGTTACAATCAAGAAGACGACATTTATTATGAAGAAACATTTGCATCGGTTGCTAGATTAGAATCCATTCGTATGCTTCTTACATTTGCATGTCATAAAAACTTTACTCTTTATCAAATAGATGTTAAAAGTACATTTTTGAATGTATTCATAGAAAAAGAAGTTTTCGTCAAACAACCATCCGATTTTGCAAATCATAAGTTTCCAAACCATGTTTTTAAACTTAGAAAAACTCTTTACGGACTAAAAGAATCTCTTAGAACTTGGTATGAACGATTGAACAAATTTCTATTTTTAAATGGTTTTTCTATCGAAAAAGTGGATACTGCTCTCTTTATTAAAACCCATAAGCAAGATATGCTTATTGTTCAAATTTATGTGGATGACATTATTCTTGGGGCAACAAATATTCAACTTTGCGAAGAATTTTCGAAAAATATGAGCATAGAATTTGAAATGAGCATGATGGGAGAACTCAAGTTCTTTCTTGGAATTCAAATTAAACAAACATGCGATGACATATTCATAAATCAAAATAAGTACATATTAGACATGTTAAAGAAGTTCGAAATGAATGACATAAAGCCGATGAACACTTTCATAAAGCTTGACAAAGATGATCAAGGCACTCCTGTTGACATCACTAAGTATTGAGGTATGATTGAAAAATCCACTATTTTGTAAGCTTTTCTAAAACCCTATAAACATCTTTACCAAGATTTCATTCCAAAAATTCAAAATCCTCCATTTCAAGCCTTAATTTTCAAAGATTCCCAAAATTTTGTGAAATGTCGACCTCACGGGGTAAGGGAAAGAGACTCTAGCAAACTGTTCGCCAATATCCATCTCCATCATCCGACAAAGAAATAGACCTAGAACCATAGACGCCGATGAACCCCTTCGAGAAGTCAACCATCTTGTTAGGTAAAAACATAGATTTCGCTTCTTGTACATTCGATGCACCCGCATTTAGAATATAAGAATATCTCACTGCCATGGGATGGGTGTCGATTTGCACGTTAGAAGAGTATGCATATCCACATCTAATGAAGGAATTTTATAGAAACATGACTTTTCCTACACGTCAGGGTGACATTTCCTGTTTCATTAAAAATATACGTATCATTGTCTCAAAACCTCTCATTCGCACTTTTTTTGAACTTAAACCTTGTGACATTCAAACTTTTGTGCACAAAGCTCACCCTCAAGTGGATAGTTATAACCCGACCGACACTTATCGTTGTGTGAAGGGTAAAAACTTTGAAAACATTACAAAAATTTCTACAAACGAATACTCTTCCGTGTAAAGTTTTACAAAATATTATTTCCAACATAATCCTACCTAGGAAAGGGCGTGGAGACGAGGTGAACTATTTTGATATTTTTATTCTCGATTTTTTCTTTGTCGGTCGGCAAATTGATTTTCCGACCATTGCATTAGGTGTTATGCAACTCATATATTCTTCATGATATGCTAAGGCACTTCCTTACGGCGTTTCTCACTAAGATATTTAAGCACTTCAATGTCCCTCTTTACGACGAAGCCTTCGTCAAACCCCATTCCACCGACACTATTAGTTCCACTACTCTTAGATGTAAGAAAATCATTAAGAAAAATGGTCAATAGGTGGTTGAGACGAAGGGGTTCAACTCGGTTTCAGGGCCTTCCACACTACCCTTCGTAGAAGAGGAGAACGACGACGACAATGACGAGGGTATGCCTTATGCCATGGGTACTTCACGTGCTACTCCTGGGTTGAGTGCTCCGCACCCTACCAGCCGAAGACTTGTCGAGGACCAGTTTTCACTCTTGAGTGGGTATATTCTTTTACTACGACAATCAACGAGATGGCGGGAAACTTCATCATCCTTACCCGATAGGCCGACATGCAGGATTAGCTCAGCGCCTTCTTTGCCGACGTACTTTCTCGATTCCCACATCCACCTCCTCCTCCGGTACATTAGTTTTATTTTGACTTAAATTGAAATCATTAGTTTGACTATGGTTGACTATTTTGATTATGTATTGCAATGGCTACTTAAATTATGTATTGCAATGTTCTTTGTTGATTCATTCTTACTTTCTATACCTGCCTTTTTGCTTACTATTGTCGCACTTTTGACTTATGCCAAAAGGAGAAGAGATAAGAGATATAGATTTGCATGATTGTGTTTAACAGTGGGAATATAATTGAAATAAATAGGGGGAATTTGTGTATACAATTTTATTCCTTAACAATTTGTTTAATTTGCATATTGCAAATCATCATTTTGTCATAATCAAAAGTGGAGAAATTGTTGACTTATGGTTGATGTCTCGTTTTGATTATCACAGACAAATTACGTTTATTTCTAACAAATTGATTTGGAGTGTCTATAGTGATTATTGCAAAATTAATAAAATTGAAGACATAAGGTTCAAGGCCAAGATATTTGCATGCAACGATTGACAAAGAAACAAAATTGATCAAACGAGGTTATGAAGAGTGATATTGAAAAACTTGCTAAAAGATATTGAGTACGTTCAAGCATGCACATTAAGACGTTCGAAGAGTTTAGACTTTTTACAATCATATGTAAAAGTAAAACATTTCAATACTTGACAATGAATCGGAACGAGCTCAAGTTTTGATTTTACGATCGAAAAATTACAACAAAAACGTTTTACTCATAAAGATGTTTTCAAAGGTAAAAATCAAATAACTTAATTTTGAAATATATCAAATACCTTGAAAAATCATTTTAAACGTCTCTCAAGTACTTATATTCGTTAAAAATTAAAACGAGAATGTTTCGGCATAAAACTACCGTACTGGACGTCCAGTACAGTAACAGACGTCTGGTATGGATGTTTTAGCCCCAAAGATAAAAAAATTCAACCGTTCTAATTTTTTGACAAAACGACTAGTTGACCGTCCGGTATGTGGCGGACGTTCTATACACCGCGTCCAATTTGACAAAGTTTTTGACGATTTTCACCTATAAATACCAACTCACTTTGTATTCAATTCTAACCTTTCCTAGAGCAATAATTGAGCATTTATTGAGATAAATCATTGATCTTCATTATTTCTTCATCCTCCTAAACTGATTTATACTTGAAAAACCTTTCATCATTCTAAATTTAGAAAATCAATTTCTATCAAAGTTTTTCGAATCCAATACTTGAGCCATATTTATTGCCATCTATCGAAATGTTTGTCTTCTTCTCTTCTTATTCTCAACTTTGATCTATTATTCATTAAGAAGAGAATATTTCACTTGTAAACTTATTTTGAATTTTGGGTCCTGTTGAGGTTCCGGAAGCTAAATGTTGTAAAATGATCGATACTCCTTTGTTGTAAGTCACTGAAAGCGTTATAAATGGTTGTATTGCACCATAAGTCAATCAACATAGTGAAAAAGATATTGCTCGTACCGGAGAGTCTGGTATTGGGGGACGTAGATCATTGTATTATATCAAACCTTCACATTATATCGTTTGCACTATCTATCCCTTTTACTTAACGCTTTTACTTTGTGCATATTTACAATTGTTCCATTTATGTGTTTACTTGTGTTTAGATTATACTCTATCATTTGCGTGTTCATTTTATTAAAATCTTGAGTGATTAACAAAAAAGTTTTAATAACCAATTCACCCCCACTTGTTAGTTAATCTTGGGCTTTCATAATCAAGAAACACAAACTATCTAAACATTGTCTCCAATTTCCCATTATTCACATGAACATAAGCATGGTATCCAAATATTTTCAAAATTGAGTAATTAGGAGGAGTACTAGATCATACCTTTTTTGGGGTTTTTTTTTCCTCAATAGCAATTAAGGGTGAGTGATTGATAAAAAAAGCTGTAGAAGCAGATTCAGCCCAAAATGTCATGAGCGACCCATCATTTGAAGCATACAACAAACTTTCTCTATCGAAGTTCTATTCATTCATCCTACTACACCGCTCTGCCGTGGAGTACCATGCACTGTGAAATGCCTTAGAATCCCTTCTGACTTGCTAAAACTATTAAATCCATTTCAACAAAACTCTAATCTATTATCAACATGGAGACGTTTTGCCTGCTTTCTAGTCCATTTCCCAATCATTGTCTTCCATTCTTTGAAGATAGCAAACACATCACTCTTTTGTTTCAAGAAGAACATCCAATGTTTTCTTGCAAAGTTATCAATTATGGTCAACAAATAATAAGCATCACCTTTAGAAGGCACCCTCTTCAGTTTCCCGAGATCAAAATGGATATAATTAAATGTTCACTTCGTGTTGTGTTTTCCTTTGGTAAATCTAACCATCTTTTTCTTCCCTAAGATACAATGCTCAATGCACTTCAATTTACGGGTACTTTTTCTATCAAGAAGTCATCTTTTACTCAATTTAGCTATCCCATTCTCACTTAAATGCCCAAGTTGCATATGTCACACCCCATTCATATATATAATATTATACTAACCAGTATAGGAATATAATTGTTGACTTGACCTAGACATCCAAATTCACCTATACATTTTTTTTGTTAATAAAATGAAATCATCTCCAAAAGTATATTCGAAACCAAAAATCATGAAACCCTAGTCCAACATATTTATCACGAGGTTGTAAAAGTATTTACCTACCATTTCAAAAGTTATGTATGATCTCCAAAATTTAATATAACTGGAGTCCACAAAATAACCCTACATATCGTCATCCATGTACATTAAATTTCTGAACCCCGAAAGAGCTCCACAGCCAGCCATGTCTCCTAGGAGGTTCCATACTCACATACAATGCAAGAACTACACAAGTTAATGCTCAAAGAGAAAAAATCATGCATGTCATGAGTATGAGTGATAATAGTATATGACACTATGCCATTTACTATAAACATCATGCTAAAGATGTATCATACTCAAATATTCTTCAAAGTCGGCTCGAAATAATTTTATTTGAAATCTTTCATTGGGCCTTTGACACACCTACTATACATCGGATAGAGCTCTCCACAGTATCAATAATCAATTATCAAATGGCCAATCTGACATCGACATCAGCGAGTGGACCATCCTCTTGTGACCACTAGAGGCCCATCCCCTAACTGCCACTATGATCACCTAAGAAGTATCCCACCCAGTAGCGCCAATAAAGGCACAGTCAAATGGTCCACCCCCTGTGATCACCAATAGACCATCACATATCCACCTTTGCAATCAACCAGAAAATATCACCGCTATGCCAAAAAATATCACATAAGCATGTATTACATGCCTCGGTGCCCTGGTAGTGGTCAATAAAATATTTTATGAGGAAAGCTCAATTTCATAATCATATAGTGCATGCTAGATTTTCAACCATGGATGTATATTGTGCATGCACATGAAAATGCTCATGAGTAACATACTCAATTATCATAACCATCAAATGATACACAATGAGCTCCTTATCACAATTCTGTGAATATTCCAACGTCACATATACTATGTTCTTGCATCATAGATACAAATAGATTTTCACTTACACTTTTGCACTTGTGGGTGTGGGTGTGGGTGTGCGTGTGCGTGTGCGTGTGCGCGCTTCTACGGGGTATCAATCAATTCTCTTTTTCACTTAAAGTTGAAAAATCAGCTGTATTACCATCTAATATTAAACACAATCCTCAATTCGATAATCTTAACATACACACAATCTCATGCTACATCCATTCATGCCAAAACAATTTAGATGACATTAACAATTCAAGTTACCTATTGCATTGCTAACTAGTCCCATAAATCACACTACTTCTCGAGTCCAATTATGAATGTCAACATCATCCAATTGTTGTTGACAACCTAGCACTCCTTAAAATCTATTTTCCATGCCTAAAAGATAGCTAATGGACATGTAAAGGTTGAATCTAAGTTAAATACACAAATGGACAAAATCTGTTTTCAGGTTTCCGTCGCTATTCAAGTATTTTTTTAATCCTTTTTCACACCCTTAACTATATCCAATAATTTGCAAATATTTTTATCACACTTCTATAACATGTATGTAACGGTAATCATGCCATAAATTTGTCACAAGTGAACGACTTACAGCTTCAAAGGCATTACTTTTTACCGACACCAAATCAAACAATTTCCCTCATGGGTGTTTTGAGTTTCACTTGAATTAGTCTTTCAAAAATTGGATTCTAACCTATTAAAGATCATTTATATATTTCTAAATCTTGTATAAAAACAATCATATTGATAAATGTAAGTTATACCTAAGGGATTACTTAAAATCAAAGGTTAAACTATTCAAGTCTAGCAATCCACATCTCTGTCCATGTTATTTTCTTTCAGGTTCTTCTAATTAATTGCCCCTAGTTTTGCCATCATAAATCATCAAAACACCCCCTAAAATGATCTTAATCAAGTCCATAGGTTCAAGAGGCTATAAAACTCTCAAAAACAATAAATACATATCTCAAAACAGTGTACTAATTCAGCTGCCCAAAACTCTCAATTCTCAACTTTTTGTTTTCTATTTTCTTTAGCTCTTTTGCTTTCTCTTTCACTTGGGGATACCTTGAGGAAAAATTTGGGGTTAAGTGATATATTTAGGGGCTATATAAAGAGTTTTAAGGGTTTAGATCGTGCTTGACACTTAAGAATGAAGAAATTGGTGATTAAATGATAAGTATCTCCAAACATGATGTGTCCAAGCAGGTGTGGCTTCATGCAGCCATATTTGACTTTTTCTTTCATATATTTGGATCTTTATGTGACTTATAAGATATATATATATCCAATATAAGGTGCTAAGGGTTTAGAGGACTTGATGAAGGCCTTAAAATTGAAGGAATTTGATGTTAAAGTGACAAATCATCACATGTTAAGTAGCAAGTGTCTCTTTCTAGTTAAATTCTGATTTTGTACCAATCCTTGGACGGTTTGTATGAAATTTAAGGATAATATGTTACATATTTGAAGTCTTAAAGAAGTGGTAGACATGGAAAATGCTTAAGGGTGAAGAAATTTACCATTACAAGGATAAATCAATAGCCAGGAGGTGTACAAAGCATGAGGTGGTCTCTTCGGTTAAAATCTGGTTTTGTAGCTATCATTGCAGGTACAAATCAAGTATCATTGGCTTATTTTAATGTGTTTATAATCCGCTTTACTTGACCTAAGATCCTAAAATATTTTATAGAGCTAATTCATTAACCGTTCATTCATTACCTACCCAATTGACACCCAATTCTCGATCGATTTCCAGGATTTGCACTTCAATGTTTATAACGCCATATAGACTTTATCTTATCGCGTTGTGATTATGTTACTTCATGCCTCATGTCCCAAATGTTTCATTCACCTATCTAGGGTTGAAGGCTACCTTGATCAGTCGAACGGAGAACTTGCAACTTTGTTGATACTAATTCCGATCTTTTCAATATTCTCAATGCTTAGCAAGTCAATCTCCAACACCTAGATTAATCTTTTTCTCTACCATAGCTCAACGTAAAATTCACAAGCTAGGTCGAGGAGTAAAGTGCTAACACTATACCAAGGTCTTAAAACCTCAATAATCGAATGCATCATTTTAAGAGAAATCAATTAAGAAAATTGATGCAAATGACATTATAAATAGCATGGAATGCATGAATCATATTGCCCAAATGTGATGTGAAGTTCAGGGTATTACACATATGCCAAAATTTAGTAACTTTTTCATCTATATAAGAAGAAATGGTGACGGCGCATCCCCTGTAACTATAGAACCCTGCAAAGTATATAATTAGGCAGAACTTCTTTGTCCTTTCATCAGAAAAAATAGCACCTTTACTAACCTTCAGAATTTCACCTTTATTAGTATACTTGTACCTTTTGAATCAAAGGTACTCAATGATATGAGATTCATCCTTAGGCCTGGAACACACCTTACATCAATAAGTGTCCTGATAAACCCGTCAAATATCTTAATCTTGACAGTTCCAATTTCAACTATTTTACAAGATGCTTTGTTTTCCATAATCACATCACATCTCGAAACTGATTCATATGTTGTAAACCAATCCCGATTGAGACACATATGAAATCTCTAAGCTGAATCAAGAATCCAATCTTTACAAGGTTTGAATCTCCTTTAGAAATCACCAGAAGCGTTCATTCACTTTGGTTATCTCCTTCAACACTAGCTTATCATATCTTTAGTTTGCTTTCCCTTCTCTTTAGCAATAGCCATTCTACTTTTTGTTCCGTAATTTTTAGTACAGCTCTGATGTGCCCTTTCCTTTTGCAAAAGTGACATACTTTGTCATTATTTTCAGACTTCGATCTACCCATCATATTACCACTAAAATTCTTATCTTGAGTTCTCCTACGAACAACCGGCCCTCTGTCTATCCCTTTGATCCGACCACAAGATGCTTCATCTTCTCTTTTAAAAATAAAGCATCATATACTTCGTCAATTGTGAGAGTATCACGAATATAATGAATAGTATTTTTACAAGTCGTATATGAAGATCACAGTGAACACAATAAAATCAATCCAAGATCTTCTTCATCATACTTAATCTTCAAAGTCTCTAGATCAGTCACAATTTCTTTAAAAACAATTAAGTGATCCTCTATAAACATACCTTTAGATATTGAGTGAGAATACAAGTATGCTTCTAGTGTAATTTACTGATCAAGCTTTTTGTCATACAAAACTGCTCTAGTTTCAAACACAACTTAGTGTCACTCTTCTCATTTAGAACATCTTGAAGAATCTGATTTGATAGATGAATTTATGGATAGGGCCTTTCGATCCCTACGCTACTTTTCCTCTTGTGTCTAAGTAGAAACCATTTTATTAAACTCTAACGGGCCATTATTCAAATCCATCTGCGCAGGCACAACTCGCATCTTCACTTGCCATAGAAAAAATCTTGTGTTGCGATCCAAAAACAAAATATTATTTCATTGTTGTCGTCGCGAAAGATCAGCCCCGCTCTGATATCAATTTGTTAGAGATAAACGGGATAATATGATAATATGGAAATAAACCCAACCACAAGAACACAAGATTTTACGTTCAAACCCAAGGCTGGAAAAAATCACGGTCAAAGGAGAAGAATTCACTAATTCAATAATGGATTGTTGTTACAAGATTTGATGTTCTCAATCAAGATCTAATGTTGTTTTAACATTATGAAGAGCCAACAACTCATGGAGTATATATACAAGCCTAATTATAGTTCTTTAGGTGGAATGGGCATCTTAAAATTCGTCAAATCGAGAAAAAGGCATGGACCGGATAACACCAGGGCTCAAGCGGCACCTTTGGCATTGAGCTCCAAGCTCACGGGCAACAAGTTGCGAGCTCTCTATTTTGAGCTTTCGAGCAATAACTTAGCGCGCAACGAGCGAAAATGCACCTACATTTTCTTCTTGGTCCATCTTTTGACTTTTTCAAGGTCTCTTCAACCGAACTACCAATACACAATGAAAGTCGGGTCACACTTCAACACCAAGCTACCTAATGAAGATGGATCATGAGAGTCTTGGGATGGCTTACAAACTTAGTGGGAGACGATTGGGCTCACCCAAGTCTAATTATAGTAGTTGACAATAGTGTTCTGGATAGGCAAGCACTTACTCAACAGAACCTCACAAGGCACTTAAAGATAGACAATAGAACTCGAAGTAGCTCTAAGGGAGTCAGACCAGTTAAGTCCAATGTCAAAGCTGGTCATGAGGCCTAACTTGGAACGAAATTTTGACAAGTTGAGCTGTAAGGTGACAAAAATGTCTTCGGTGTATTAATATTATCTGTACTACCGATAAGCTAGGAAAAACATGCTTGGCCCTTTGAGGTTGGTGAGTTGAAGAACAGTGCTCCGCAGAGCAAAATATCAAGCAAGGTAACACAATATTATATCATTAAGGTCTCGTTCGGTATGGATCAAAATCCAATTAAAATTGAAAATATGATCGTTATTGGTCTCACTCGTCTAATAAAAGTCAACAATAACGACTAATTTTTCAATTTTAATCTCTACCGAACGGGCCCTAAATTATTTTGATCTCATAAGTTGCATTTCTTTAGTCATAGTAAAATGGCCACATGTAATTTTCTTGATCATAGACTTATCAAAATATGTTGTTTGTTGACATTTTTAACATGCATGTATATAAGTAAAACTCATATTGTGATGAATTAGGTAAGAAATGGACCATGACAAATTTAATAAAGCAAGGTGGCGGCCGGCGGGACCTTTTAGCAAATCTTGAAATGGAGTATTTTGTATGCAATGACGCAACCTTCTTACCTTGTCAAGGAAACGCTCCTCCAAGGAAAAAGGAAATATCCTATATCATAATTTAAGCATAAAAAGTATATAATTATGGATTAAGGACCAAGACATTTGATTATTAAAATTTGATTAATGATTATCTTCCAGGTACCTGGTCCAAATTTTGATTCACACAAGTTTTTTAAACTATATAGTGGGCTCCCATGTCATTCATCATTAATTAAGTGGAAGTCTGGCATCAATATTGAATAGTTATTCGTAAATAATTTTACAAGATTTTAACTTTTTTCTTCATTTCGACTAATGCTGTAAAGATTGTTTGATAATATAGTGACATGATTATTGCTCGTTTGCAAATAAAAAATACAGATAATACATATCAACAACAATCTAATTTTTAATAACCTAAACACTAATTGTTCATTTTTGTATGTTGTAAATGAAGGAAAAAAAAAAAAAAAAAGATCCGTGTGCTCATTTTAAGAAATTGCGTAAATTTATTTTTGACAATTTAAATGATCTCTTCAATTACTTTTTGTCTCTCTATATTATTATGTCAGCGCTTACATATTAACTAACCACACAAATCAACGTGGTCTTATTATCAGCAATCCAAAGTTGAGTATCTTATTTTGAGTTTTAAGTCTTTTTCACAAGATTTTCAGCCAATTGTATATTACCAAATCCTAAAGCTGCTTTAAGATTTCTATTCTATATCTATTCTATATACATATATAAAAAGATGAAAGTTGGCTATATAGCGGTAGAAATTTCTATAATTTCGTGATAAAATCGTTCGTTCAAATTACGATAACTCAATTATCGGGTGGGATGAACCTATATTGTACTGTATCGTTCATTTTGGCGCCTTGTTCGATAAATTCATAAATTGTCTTCTCCAACCTTCGGGTTGATAAATAGCACTGCACTCTCTGATTGAAATTAGGCCCGCACTCCAAGGATCTCCTCTTCTCTCTACTCTCTCTCTCTCTCTCAATATACTATATATAACTTCCCCCGTCATTAACGGTAATTACCTACAATTTTCCAACAATGTTTTCTTCTACTTTTCACCATTTTTTGCCATACACAAACATGCACTCTTCCACCCTAAAACAACCCTTTTTCCCTTCTCATCCTCCTCCTTTTTTGATGAAAAGAGAGAATTTTTTGAAGCCTAGCCCTTTACAAATTCAAGAAAATCCAAGAAAAAGGAACGCCGAGAAAAACCCACAATTTTTTATGCCTCTAAATTGTGTTTTTCATAGCCCTGGTAAATCAAGATCAAGAAATCCAAATCCCAGAAATACGGCAGTTTTTTGCTTAACAATATGTGAACAACCATTACTGCATAACTTAAGCGTATCCCAAAAGGTACGATTAGTGCTCGTTTGAGATTTTATACTGATCTAATTGTTTGGTTAGCTTTTTGATATTAAGTCTGTAGGTGCTAAAAGTCACATTTTAACCTTAACAGGTACAAGCTTTGGATTTGGAGTTCAAATCATTATCTGAGCCCATTGACAGAGTCAAAAGGTTGTTGCACTATGCAAATCATCTTCCCCAGCTCGATGAATCTGCGAAAATTCAAGAAAATAGAGTCACGGGCTGCACAGCCCAGGTGTGGCTGCAAGTAAAAATGGACAATAACGGGGGAATGGAATTCAGAGTTGATACTGATTCAGAAATCACAAAAGGGTTCTGTTCTTGTTTAATTTGGGTACTAGACGGGGCAAAATTCGACGAGATTTTGACTGTAAACTCGGACGATTTTGTAGAAATGAATGTGGGGTTGCCTAGTAGGGGTCATTCCAGAGTGAATACTTGGCATAATGTGTTGATTAGTATGCAAAAGAGGACTAAAGATTTGGTTGAGAAAAGAAATAGAGAAACTTTTCCTTCTCTAATTCATGATATCAGTGTCAATGGAAGTTACAAGGAAACTCAGGTGTGCAATCAATTTGCTATTTACTTTTACGTAGTCAGCACTCCTTTCCTGTTATTTATTTATTTATTTATTTTGATTCTAGTTAGTTGTAATATTTTATGAAATATCGTAGGAAACTTTGATTCTTTAGAGGGAATAGAGTATGCACACATAGAAAAAGCTTTTCTATAATTCACAAACAAACAACAAACTAGCCTTATTGCTGATAAATCTGAAGATGGCCGTTCAAGTTTTCTTGTTGTAATCAGTTTGATTGATGGCTATTTGGATTCAGATTTATCTGATGCGGTTATTTGCTTCATATTATACTCAAGTATTCAGTTAAAAAGACTTGATGTCATGTGTTTCTTTTTCCATTTTGAATAAGTGGATGTTGAATGAAAATTGAAGAGTAAAGATAGATTAAGCCACTTGTTTGGTGAGTCTAAACACGGCATTATCAAAGCAGAAGCTGAACTTACATTCTGGAATCTTTCAATGAAAGGCTGGAACTAAAGACCAAAAATTGGAGGACTGAGTTATGTAAGGAGTATGTGTAGTTAGATCATGTCCCACAAAGTTTGAACAAGTTTAGGCTATGCAATCATGTCTCGCTATTATGTTCGATTTAGACCTATCTTTCTTATAAAAGTTCAACGGAATCAAATCTTTCGTGACTGGCTCATACTTGGGATTGTCGTTATTGTATTTATCCTCGATTAGTGTCACCTTCTATCTTATTTTATCTATTTCAACATGGCTATAGATGCATCACATCTTCATTTATGCTCCGTTAATCTTATAAAGATGTTGGCCTTTTCTTCTGTAACAAAGACAGATTAAGCCACTTGTTTGTTGAGTCTAACACGGCATTATCAAAGCAGAAGCTGAACATACGTTCTGGAACTTAAATATTGGTCAATGAAAGGCTGGAACTAAAGACAAAATATTGGAAGGATGAGTTATGTTAGGAGTTTTTGTAGTTAGATCATGTCCCACATAGTTTGAACGAGTTTAGGCTATGTGACTTTTTCGCTGTTATGTTCAATTTAGACCTATCTTTCTTATAAAAGTTCAACAGAATCAAATCTTTCGTGACTGAATCATACCTCGGATTGTCGTTATTGTATTTATTCTCGATTAGTGTCACCTTTTATCTTATTTTATCTATTTCAATGTGGCTATAGATGCATAATCACATCTTCATTTATGCTCCGTTAATCTTATATAGATGTTGGCCTTTTCTTCCATAACACTCAGTATCACTTAGATCTATACCTTGTTTAGTAGTTGGCATGTTATGATCAGATAGAATTCTTGTAACAAATCTCCATTTCATTTATCCGTCTTATCTTATGCATTACATCTTGATCAAATCGTTCTACCTTATGATGAGCTCCATAAATTTGTAGGTCTGATCAGCGGTGGAATCTAATTACCTTATTTTTCATTTACAGTCTACATCTTTAGCTACCAGAATTGATGGTCAATGAGTTTCTCATTCAAATGAAATGGATGAACATAGTGAACTCCACTTGGATTTCTTCAGAGTCAATCAGAATTTTGTCACATTTAAGGCACAAATCCTTCAGAACTTGTGGTTTACAAACTTCATTACACTTCAGAATCGCTACACTTTCGTGTAAATCCAACTTTCATGAACACACAATTTGGAAAGGTAAGTTTTGTGCCTCGTTTGTGTTAAGGGATATAATCACACATCAAATAAAGATGAAAACATAAACCAATTTATAAGGATTTGGGCTACTTCTCTTGATAAGGCTGATCTTTTAAGATGAAACCCCAAATCTTAACAATTTGTGAACCTTTACATAGCTGAGAAATGCTCGTTACTGACTGATTGATATTTTTATTCATGTACTTGTCTCATTCCAGTCCCAAGAAGTGTAATTTGAAGAAATATCTTTTTATATCTACAATTTCATACTCTATCTAAATATTGTGATGCTGGTAGCTGATACACTGGTCCTTGTAAATTGGAATTCAAATTATTGCAATTCACTCATTCTTGAGCACTGCAAATTGGGCTCCTTCGTTGCATCTAATTTATTGGACTTAATTTGAATAATTTGGACTTACGTGTAAATTTATGGATAAACCAGCCATTTTTAGATGTAGGAAATTTACTCTTGTTTATCTGCTCATATTTTTTCTATCTTAACTTGTGTTATAGTTCTGAACCCTATGGGGAAGCAGATATCTTGTTTCAATGTAGTGTTATTAGTCGCCAGGGAACTGTTTTTAGGCCTACTTGCCTTTGCAAGAATGAAGGTTTTGGGGTTGTCCCCTACCCCAGTATATAGATTCGAAAATTAATGCACAGGATGAAAAAAATGATGGAAGTGATGTATAAAGGTGACGACGAGATGAATAGAAAATAAAGGCTTTTTTGTTCTACTATGTTCCACTAAGAAAATCGAGCCAAGAAATGTGGTGAACTGTAATTGAGAAAAAAAATCTATGTGATTGAAAATTAGTAGGAGAAAAAATGAGTTCTAGAAAATAGGCCAGACGGGGCATAATCATACATCATGAAGTCAAACAAGTTTCATATAATTCCCTCCCTGCTTTCTTATTCAGATTTTGTTATATCCAATTATGATTGTGTTTAGTATATAGTATTAGTTCTCAAATTATTATAATCTAATTTCAATGTTCTTAATTCCTGAATTCACTCGTAGCTGAAATCAAAGGTTAATCAAAATTTGTAATCTTCAAATATGATTACAACATAATTAGCCAGTTAATTACAGCTTACCATATTATTGAAATTCATGCCTTATGTAAAAAGGTGCAAAACCCGCGTGTCACTTTCTCAGGATTATTAACTGGAAATTAAAACAATTTTTTTGGTGATTCCTGGCTTGATACACTCGATATCAATCTATATTTTTCTGGGTTTTCCCTATTGAATCCCAGTAATAATTCATTTTCATATGCCTGCATGATTTTCAATGCTAGTTTGTGCACATATGGTTATGCCAAAGTTGAATAAACCCTTATGAACAAGTACTTATTGAGTTTGTATTAGCTAGCTTAATGTGAAAGTCGACGCGTTTTGTGGGCTATTTATTGTGTCTTAGTGATTAATTTGTTTATTTAGAGGGGAGTGAATTTGGTTTTACTTAAAGTTGTGATCTTTATATGGTAGTGCAATTGTTAAAAGTTAGCATTTAATTGGTTTCTTGTGGAGGTCAATGTGGGATGGACGCACATTTCTGTTTTTTCCTGGTAACCAATTTAAGCTGTAAAATTAGTTTCTGGGATTCATCGAGTAAGAATCAGTATGAACAATTTAATATCTGAAAATTTTAGCTGCATGTATTTGTTTGTTTCTTGAGAATTGAGATGTCAAGTTTGTGCACCTTGTTTAATTCTAGTGTTTTAATTGAAAATCCCAACTTGTTGAACTGTCGAGGCAGAGAGAGCTTTCGCTTAGTACAGAGTGAATTTAATCTTCGGAAGAAAAAGAAGTGGAGAATAGCTCGACTCTCTCGGTTTCTGTATTTTTCATAGCTTTGATCGTTTCATTTGGATTTTCCTGTTATAAGTATCTTCACTTTCAATGCAGAGTAGCCATTTAAGCTGTTTGGTGATTAAAAGTATAGAACCAGAAACAATGACTAAAAAAGGGGAATTTGGACACAGGTTTGAATGCTTTTGCTGTATATGTGGTTGGACTTGCCTAAAGTACTGTGTATCATGTGCGAGATCGATTTGTTTAAACTTTGGTTTCTTGCCTTGCCAGCGCCAAACCAAATCAAACTATAAGGATTGTTATGCCTCGCAACCGAGGCTCCTAATGGAGGTCACGCTGTAGTTCACATTGAGACAGATTTGACAAAGTCAACAAAGATCCAATTGGTCAAGATTAAAAAGTCAAAGAAGAAGCTGATCACCTTTGTTTTGAAACTTTTATTTGGCCGAAGCCCTCGTTGCATCCGAAACTTCTGTTGGCTAAAGCCCTTACTGTCTGTTAGAGGGATTTGCAGGCAATATTTAAGAATGATTGATTTAACGTTTATGATAATAAATGTCAGGATTGTCAGCTTAGGACGTTGATCGGCTGATCATTTCTTAATATATTAAATGCATAACAGGTTGAGTGATGTGAGGTTTCAACCTGGGAGATGAGGTCACGTGGTTCTTATTTAACGGTTATCACGTCAGTCAGAAGTCTATAAACAAGCAACTCTTGTAATATTTGAATCTAATGCAATTCTACAAGATTTCATAAGCAACATCGGTGAGGTGGGTCCAGAATAGTTGCTAGACTCACTACTTAGAAGTGTGCTTAAGAGTTTATAATGAGTTTGGAGAGCTGTTTTCACTTTTCAGTTAAACATTAAAAACGTGTTTGGTATGATATTCTTAAAAATGTATTTTTGAAAATAAGGGTAGACTTATAACATATTACTCAAAACGAATTTTTGACGTTTTGAGTGTTTTCAATGAAAATTCTAAAAGCATTCAAAACATGGAAAACAAGTATTTAAATAAGATTTTAAAATTAAAAATGTTAAAAATTAAATAATAAAATTCTAACAAATAAAATCTTAAAAACTAGAATTCAAATAAAATAAATAAATAAAATTGATAAATTATAAAAAAAATACTATAAATTTGAAAACATAAATTCTAAAAAATAAAATTATTGAAAATACCAAAAAAAAAAAAAAACTTCTGAGAAAATAAACTTATAAACATTTCTAGAAAAATAAAAATATAGTAAAATAAAAAATAAAAAAGTTCAAACTCTTAATTAATATTTAAATAAAAATTCTAGAAAATATTTAAACGAGCACAAATAAAAATATTATCAATACAAGTCATTAGTTTTCATTTTTATTTCCTATATTTTTTAACTTAAATTTTTATTTATTTTTATTTTATTTTTGTAATGAAAAAAAATATTGTAAGCTTTAAAAAACTTTAAAATGAATTATATTATTTGAAAATATATTAACATAATTTTATTTTTATTTTTACTGAATAATCAAATTTTATGGAATAAAATGTCATAAAATAATTTTTTTAAATTTCAAAATAAACGTGTTTTTTAATTTTCTATTTCAAGAAATAATTTTTTCAAAATGACAAGTCAAACATGTTTTTAAAAATCTTAAAACAAAACCTCAAATAGAAAACTAAAACTGAACTCAAAATTGAAAACCGAAAAACAAACAAAACAATCCCTTAAGCTCTTACTTAGTGAATGTTTTCAATGTTGGCATGTTTCGCATCATCTGGGTACAATGAAATGTGCAATATGGGCTAGGTACGTAACTTTATCATTGTATGAGCGAATGTACGTTAGTGATGAGTCGAATTTGTTTCTCTACTCATGTACAGAGGTGTTGTACATTGGAAGTATTAGCGTTGCCCCCCCATTGTCTGAGTATGAATGATGTATACGCTCTTCTTTGATCCCCCATCTTTCAAAACTTGTTTTTCCCCAAACTTATTTATAACATATCTTCCTATATATAAAAAGTGTCTATCTAACGGAATTTGCTGATTTAACGGAAAAACTAACGGAATTTCTTATTTTTAACGGAAAATCTTTTTTCACAACCCCCTACTTTCAAAATTATAATTAAATAATAATAATAATAAATTAGCTTTTGATAATTCCTTCAAACTAAAATATCTTGGAGCTAACTTATCCGAATCGACTTTTTTTCGAATCTGATTTATATATCTAATTACGATTTATCCAACGAGACCAATATTCATATATTTACGATAACTCCATCAATATCTAAATATTTGACACAAATAAAATATAATTTGATAAATGTATCATTTAGTCCCTAACTTTCAAAATATTAAAATATAGTATATAAAAATTGAATTATATTTTATGAAAAATTTTGGGGTATTACATTCTCACCCCCTTAAAATATTTTCGTCCTCGAAAATTTACCCGTCACTTACCAATACTAAGTCTAACACATGATATACATATATTATCGTAATACATATAATATTTTAGCGATAAAATGAATTGTATTATTACTTAAAAAAGAGTAAAGACTTAAGTCATGCAAAAAGTTTAAGCCTCCGTTTGTTTCTCATTAAAAATCCATAAAAATGAAAAATATGACCGTTATCCATCACATCAATCTATCAATTTTGAATTTCTATCTCTTGTGTGGGGTCTAATAACAACTTATTTTTTATTCTCATTCTACATTAATGAGAATCAAATGGAGTCTAAGTAAACTCATCTTCTTACCCATTAACATACCTTGAATTTTCTGTTTGTGATTTTGGATTGGAAATGACAGCGAAAAGCACTTTATTTAATTATTTATCAATTATATAAACATTACATCATTAATTATTTCATTAACCAAAAAAATTACATCTTTATTAATAACAAATTAATTCTTAAACAAAACTATTAAATATAAACTAAGCAAACGTGCATTGCACGTTGCTTACACCTAGTTTTCTTAATAAAATAATTTTGCACGTAGACTTAAAAAATTTTCCTTACTTTTTTAACCACATATTCTAAAAAAAATTACTATTACAAAGAGTGTAGTTTGCCCTTGTTTGAGTCTCATTATTTGGCAAAGAATGTATTTTTAAATAGTATTTTGATGGAAAGTGTGATTAAAAATAAGGAAAAGTTTTGGGTTTGCATGTAATATTATTTTATTGAAAAATGTGTGGTTGAAAAGAAAAAGAAAAATTTATTTTGAAAATAATGGTGATTAAACAAGGGCATAATATCATATCGTTTTATATGTACTGAAAACTTATGAACCTCAATGTGACTTTTTTTAAATGCCATCTACCTCGGGGCACTTGACTTGGTCAAACCCCCTAATTTTCACTTTGAATTTTCAACAATTACATATTTCCACAATGACCTTTTGAATGGTAAAGGCAAAGATTCCCTTAAGTAAACAATACAATTAAAAAATATTATTTTATTTGAAAGACTATACTTTCCTTTTAGTTAACAAGAACCAAACAATTCCCACTTAAAATTTCAAAATCTGCTAGTTTTTTTATCTGTTTATTTCAACACAGATAAAAACTCTTATTTTTATCTGCTTCAACCTCAAAATCTCAGAAACTGATCAAACTCCGAACAAGATATTTTTTTTTTACATCTATCACTTCGAATCGGTAAACATATCTATGTATGCTTAATTTCATTTTCATTAAATTAGTATGCGTTTTTAATCAATAAATCTTATTTCGATATAAACTAATATATAGATAAATTTTTTAATATATCTACAATTTTTAAAGCGTAAAACAAGAAAAAATTCATCAATATTTTCATGACAATGATTCGAACTAGTCTTAGTAATCGACTATTAATATCTTTAGACAATTGGCTATTAAAAGCCAAAATAGCTGGCTTTTATGGGCGGCTGTTAACGGCGATGTTACGGTCAGCTATTACGACCGTTAACAGCCGACGTTACCCGACTGTTAATGTTTTTTTTAAATATGTTGTCCAGTGGTTGGGCTGATTTTTCGACCATTTTTCTTATAATTAAAAATTTTGTCTCGTCATGCAGATATGGTTGTAATCTCAGTTAGTTACTTTGGTGATTTCGAATTAGATGAAAAAAGATCGATGAGTATGAAAATGGACGCGTGGTATACGTGGTGGTATTCCAATTTCCATAACATCCAGCACATCATATTTGGAAATGTACCATGATTTACAAAACAAGTTGAAAGTCGATCATTCTTAGTACGATATAGAACTGATATTTTAATTCAACGAGTATTCACCTATTCCGATTCCATCTATGAAGGTTGTTTCGTATGCTGAAATGAATTATCTATTTTAATTGAACAAAAAACACACTATTCCTCTTGCATGACTTTAGGAAAAATGTTGCCAGGTGACACGAATATTTAGATGAAGGAGACCACAATACCAATGATTTTTTTGGAGACAATGAAGATAGCTCATGAGGATCTAGTGGACCGTCATCTAATTCTTCACGTGTGGTTTTCAATGATGAGGATATGTATGTTGAGCAACTGTTTGAAATAAAGAAAGATTTGTAGGAAGCTGTGCACCGAATTACACATAAATACAACTTTGAGTCTCAAAGTGAAGAAATCAAACAAGTCATTGTTGACAATTGTCTGCATCGACGACAGTTGTCGTTGGCATTTACGAATGAAAAAGGGATATAATAAGTTATTTGCAGTTTGCAAGTATACACGGAAACATACTTGCGAAATAAGAATTCTTCGAAATAATCTCAGGCAAGCCCGAGCATGATTTATTTGTAGATATAGATAATGCATAAGTATCATGACCCATAGACTATCTACAGACCTTCGGATATCATTAACGATGTCCATCAAGAGTACAGAGTGGTTATAAGCTACCAAAAGTCTTGGAAGGCCAAAGAATGCGCGTTGGAGGTTTTAATGGGCTCAGCCGGAGAGAGCTATGCTAAATTGGCCAAATATTGTCATAGCATGAGGACAACTAATCTTGGCTTAGCATTTTTTATTGAGATAGACGACGAGAATTGCTTTAAGTGTTTTTTCATAGCTCTTGGACAATGCATTCAGAAATTTAAAAATGCGATGCGACTTCTAATTCTAGTCGATGGTATAACTCTGAAATCTAGACATGAAGGTAAGTTAATTATTACTACGTGTCAAGATGCCAACATTCAAATTTACCCTTTTGCATTTGACATAGTCGATAGCGAGAATGATCTGTCGATGCGTTGGTTCTTCACAAAGCTGAGGGAAGTCAATGACCTTTCTTTTGTAATTGATTGGGGACCGTCTATAATAAATGACATCGTTAAAGTTTTTTTTATGCGCATCATGTGTATTGCATGTACCATATATAAGGCAACATGAAAACTAAGTATCGGGGCAAAGGCGTTGTTTCATTGTTTAGGAGAGTGGTCGAAACTTACAGTGTTGAAAAATGTATAAGTTCATGGTGAAAATAAGAAGTAAATCATTCTTGGCATGAGAGTATCAAACAAAAATGGGGATTGAACATTGGACGCTATCACATTTTTCAGGATGTTGAAACAATATGATAACATCAAACAATGTAAAATCTCTCAATGTATTATTCAAGAAAGATCGATAGTTACCAATCCCCGTAATGATTGAGAACATTTGTCACAAGCTGTAGCATTGGTTTCATGATCGGCGTGTGGAATCATAGAGTTGCATGTGTGTGCTAGCCCCGACTCATGAGGATAAACTCTTCAAAGGTGTAGAGATTACGAGAAATTTGAATGTGAAATCGCTGAATGAGTTGCGCTTCTCCATGAAATACATGATAAAGTTTACTGATAACATCTGCACTTGTAGTCGATTTCAATTGGAGAGTTTTTCATGTGAGCATGTAGTCGCGGTAGCTATATATAGAGGCTTTACAGAGAGAACCTTATATTCTCCTTATTACACAGTTGATTATTGGAAAGCAGTATAGACTAAGACTATATTTCATCTACCGAATGAAGTCGAGTGGGAAGTTCCGGACCATATTCTCCCATTTAATAGTTTGTTGCTACTCGAAGTTGAACCGCATGGTCTGGATGTCCATGTACAATTAAATAAACAATATTTACGGATCACAATTGAATTCATACAAGTCACATGCTTACTTATTCCTCCAATTTTGTATTTAGGATTTGTTAATTCCATCAATCTTATGTGATATACTAAAAAATTCAATATGTTTTATTACGATCATGTCACAATCGCCCCTACAATTAAATAATAATGTGCTAGTTCGGTACTGTGTACTAAAAACTAATTTTTCAAATTAAAAAAATTATAAATAATTATGATTTCGACTGTCTCGCCGCCATCGTGTCTCGCACGATGGTTAGTCTAGCCATCAAAGGAACGTTCACAGCCACCAACTTTAGATAAAACTTGAGCTAACCCTGTGTCAAATAGGAATGATAGGAGTCGTACACATTTATAGTGGAATCAGGAAAGACAGTCATTATGGCAAAATAGTGATTCACGGTCACTGGAATATACATATGCATACAACCATTCCATGACTTTCCCTGACACCCCACCACATCCTTATGACCCACTCAAGCATATATTCGGGCACTTAGGAGCGACTAATCCTCAACTGTAACAACGCGTAGAAACTCGGTGCTCAATATGACTCAGCCAAGAATATTGAATGATCTCGGATATCTTTGAGCCCAATTGTACAACAAGTCCATATCCAAGTCGATGTGTTATATCAGGAAACACTACTAAAAAATTAAAGGGAGTTATTTAATTTAATAAATAAAAAATTATATATACATAATAAATAAAAATTGTGATATTACACTTACATCGTTGGTGAGCCACCTCCTGAAGTCGTGATGTCATAAAACCATTTATAAGCGTCCGTGCTAGCTCTGTAAAAAGAAATAGAAAAACTTTTAAAAGAAATATAGATGAGTTAGTGTAGCATACTTCACTAAAATCATAAAATACTTTTCTGGATATAATTTTTTTCCCTGTCTTGTACGCTTTCCACTTGGCATGCTTCACCTCCCGGAAGAGATTGATGTCTCTTTGCCTCAACCGTGAAGGGAGAAATAACGTACTGTGGCAGCAATATCGACCTCTTGCCAACCACCTGCTTCGACAGGTCAACATCTTTCCCTTTGTCACGACTAGCATCATTTCCTCATCCACCACCCCATTCGTCATCTCCCCTCCCGCCACCTCTCATGTCCCAATTGGGGCCATCCCCTCCCGCTCCACATATAACAAAAATGACTTTAATGCACCATCATCTGTCCACAACGATGTATGATCCCGATCACCGTCACCTCGCCTGTATGCTATATTATTTCGGAGCGTCGCGACCTCATCCTGAAGGTTTGCTATATGGCTTCGTAGCACTACAATATCATGGCATAAATTTGATACATCGTCATTCAACTCTCGTCGTAGTGCCCCTATAATCTCTTGTAGCGCATCTACATTCCCTCTCATCTCTCGGCGTAACGCGCCCACCTTCTCCGCCGTAAATCCAGTCATGCAGACATACAGATCATCGAAATAATGACTTTGACCGTGTGCGGAGATCTACTGCGGAGGTGTCTGGATGGAGGAAAAGAAGATCTCATCGACGGGGGTGATCCCATCGTCGATCAATTAGACCATGCTCCTACACAAATAACAACATTCAAAATTACTAACATAATTAAAATAGGCTAACTCATACAAAATGGTAATCAATAAATTATATTAAATACACATACGAAATCTAGGTCCATGATGGAATTGGACATCTAGTCGTGTTGAGTATGCAGAACGACTAATTGACACATAAAACTTCAACCCTCATCCTCCGTTTACGACGTCAACTCAGTTAGGATTTCAAGCTGACATATTAACAGTTCAACTAGTTAATGATCATATGATGAAATTCTGAAACGACATAAAATATAAATCACAAATGTATAATACTCACCCGAGGGTCGTTAATGAGGGTGTATAATTGTTTGCCAAGGACATCCGTCTACTTGGGATTCTCGACGATGATGTATCCAAGGGCAGCATGTCTCTCCTCGTCTTGCAAACTGGGTACTTAAGAGGGGGAATAGTCTCATATGCCCAGATTTGCAACACATACAATTATTATATATAAATAGTATAAAAATTCTTTTAACGTTGATTATGTTAAATATTTACTTGTACTGTCGGGACAATCCATAAGTATTGTACTTATACATGGATCTCTTGGGTTTCGAGTATGATCTGGTGAAAACTTATATGGGTGTCTTCAAAACATCTCCTACCCCCCAGGGATAGTTGTTGAAAGCATTGATGTCGTCAATAACTTTCAAATAGAAAAGGTTGATCGCAGCTTTTTGTGATGACACCTCACCACGTTCTTAACGATGTAGACCGTCGTAACTTCAATCTACCCAACATCTAGTCGCACTCCCTGATTGCGCCAATCAATATGGTAGAAGCACTGTCCTTTGTTCCTAAAAATACTTCTCGTGCAACATATTACTTCTTTGAGTACCGTCTGTAGCTGCCTCGTCGCCCTTAATCTTCAATCAAGTCAGTAGCTGCCTCGTCGCCCTTAATCTTCAATCAAGTCATGAAGGGCAAACTCAAATATAGAGAAAGTAGCGACCTTGTCCCCGAGGTCAAAATGGAGGGCATCGCCGTTGATTGGTCTAAGCAGCGGACATAGTAATGCATAATGATTTGTCCAAAGTACAGCACCTCTCTCAACTGACATAAGGACCACAGAAAGGATGACGTGGATATGTGCATGCTGATCATCCAACAACTCTAATACATTAGTGAAACTATAAAAGCTATTGTTCCAAGTACATTTTCTAATCATATGTCTCAACTCCACATTTAGATAGTATTCCATCCTACAAAAATTCAAATATTAGAAAATTCAATAAAAGATAATGGAATAAAGTATAATGTGAATTGAATTACAAAAAATAAAGAAAAATAAATTAAAGAAAATAATTAAAAATATAAAATTAAGAATTTTAAATAATTTTAAATTGGAAAAAAATTTATTTGAAATATGAAAAAAAAAATTAAGAAATTTTGAAACTAATTCAAAAAAAAATTATAATTAAAAAATTAAACAAAATGAATTATGAAAAAAACTCAATTTTATCATAAATAGAAAAGAATTAAAAATAATTTTAAATGAAAAAAATATTATTTATAAAATGAACAAAACAATTAACAAATTTTAAAACTATTAATGGCCGGGTTATCGGCGTTGTGTTGATTGTGAGGATGACTTCTTCGACTAAATCCCGACTGTTAGACTATGTCTAAATGTTGACTACTTTCGATTTGTTCAATCACTGTCTTCACATAAATCAAGAAACTTCTTTCTTGTCCCAACATTTTCACACGTTACCACTCAAAAAAAAAAAAAAAAATCACATTTGAATTGTAGACAAGTTTTTGAACTCAATCATCCTAAGTAACAGAAAGCTTACACATGGCCGGATCAACCAGTCATTTCCTTGTATTTCCTCTTCTACCTCTTCCTTGCAACACAAATTTAAGCAGCCAAACGTGTCAATCAATACTTTTGGTTTGTTCAATCATTGTCTTCATGTAAATCAAGAAACTTCTTTCCTGTCCCAACATTTTCACACGTCACCACTTAAAAAAAAATCACGTTTCATTAGTAGACAAGTTTTTGAACTCCATCATCCTAAAGCTTACACATGTCAATAATATCCCACCCCTCACGCCCACGCCCACGCCCACCCCTACACCCCCATGATAACCTTTGGGTTGATTTTCCTTTGAAACATATTGCATGCCCTATCCTGTATATGAACTCTTCAAAAGAATCAATAAATTGTAGTAGACTACAAAACTTGGTGTAGTGATTCTTGAAGTGTCTTTGGCAAAAGGAGAGATGGGGCTTCCAAATTTTCCTAGTCCAGCTGAAGGGGTGCTGCCACTGCTGGTGATGAACATCGCAACGTCGGTGGTTGCTGTGAAAAACATGCTAAGATCTATGCTGCAAGTAGGCCGTCCTAGTGGTGGTATTGCGGCCGCCAATCAAGATTTCGTTGAGGAAGAGGCTATGAGTGATGATTCTGGCGATTTATGGGCTAGAAGAGTGTCAATAACGCGATATGGTTCTTTGTGCAGAAACCGGTGCATTAGTCCTGATAAAACTGACCGGGGCTGTGACGGGAATTGCGATTACCATATGTGGCCTTCGACCGAGTGTTGTGTGTGTCTTTGCAAGTTCCAAGCTGATGAGGCAGTGTGTGAGCTTTCTTGCAAGCATTTCTTCCACAGGGATTGTTTGGAGAAGTGGCTTGATAAACAACATAGTAATTGTCCTCTTTGCCGTTCCATTATGTAGAACGTCTATGGCGGGCTCGATGAGTTGTAATAGCTTTCACATTTTAATCTTTTTGTTCATAGTTGGTGAGTGGATGTAGCTTTCACGTTTATACCGAACCACAATATGTTGGATAAGGTCAAGCTTTGCTTGATGACTAAGGATAAAGTCAATTTCTTCTTGACTAAGGAAACAGGTCATGCAAGAAGAAGGCAAATTGGATTTTTCCTCTTTTGCCACTTAATGACCAGCTAATTGCCAACTATTGTCCAGCAAATTCCCAGCCACTATTGTTGACAATTTTGGCATGAATTAGGCGGTTAAAACCTCTATAAATAGAGGCTGAAGGTGGGTTATTATATATGCAATTGTTGAGAGAAAAATACACTTGTGAGGAGAGAAAAAGAATAGTGAGTAGAGAGAAAATATTAGAGAGAAAAAACATTGTTTTCTTCTTTCTTTTTTCGTACTTGATTTTCTCCTATTACAAGAGAGATTAAATGTTGTTATCTCCTTGTATTTAGAAGTGTCGTTGTAATCTTTTTTGCTGTTAGTGAAATCTGTCTACAAGTTGCCCGTGGTTTTTCTCCTAATTTGTTTGGGGGTTTTTTCCACGTAAAATATCGGTGTTCATTATTTTTCCTATCTCTACTTTAGTTGAGATTGCGTGTTCCGTTCCACAACATCCTCAACAAGTGGTATCAGAGCGACGAGATTATAGCCGATTTTCGTGCTACAGTTAGATCCAGTTAGTGGAAAGGAGGCATCTTCAAATAATGGCAACGAAGTATGAAATAGAGAAGTTCAATGTGAATAATTTCTCATTGTGGAAAATGAAAATAAAAGCAGTTTTGAAAAAAGATAACTTGTTTGGCGGCAATTGGAGATAGACCAGATGAAATCACTGACGACGGCAAGTGGTATGAGATAGATGGCAATGCTATTGCTAATCTGCACCTTGCACTAGCTGATGGAGTATTGTCAAGTGTGGCGGAGAAAAAGACAGCAAAAGAGATATGGGATACTCTGACAAAATTGTATGAGGCCAAATCACTACACAACAAAATCTTCTTGAAGAGAAAACTTTATACCCTTCGGATGATGGAGGCAACTACGGTAACCAACCACATCAACACCCTCAACACTTTATTTTCACAGCTCACATCAATGGGGCATAACATAGAGATGGGTGAACGTGCTGAAATTCTACTTCAAAGTCTACCTGATTCGTATGATCAACTCATCATCAACATAACCAACAACATTGAAGTTCTAGTCTTCGATGATATTGCAGCTGCGGTTCTTGAAGAAGAAAGTCGGCGCAAGAACAAAGAAGATAGATCAGGAAGCTCACAACAAGTTGAAGCTTTGACAATGATGAGAGGCAGATCAACGGAACGTGGCCCCAGTGGGAGTCAAAATCAAAGTAGATCAAAATCCAGAAGTAAGAAAAATGTCAAATGTTATTACTGTGGCAGGAAAGGGCACTTAAAGAAGGATTGTTGGAGTCTCAAGAAGAATGAAGAAGCCAAAGGGAAAGGTTCTGAGACATCAAAAGCTCAAGGTTGTGTAGCAAGCACCTCAGATGATGGTGAAATTTTATACAGTGAGGCAACAACAAAAGAAGGCAGAAAACAGTTTTCTGATGTCTGGCTTATGGACTCAGGAGCTACATGGCACATGACACCAAGGAAGGAATGGTTCCATCATTATGAACCTATCTCAAGAGGATCTGTGTTTATGGGCGATGATCATGCCTTGGAGATCGCTGGTATTGGTACTATCAAATTAAAAATGTATGATGGTACAGTTCGCACTATCAAGGAGGTACGACATGTGAAAGGCCTGAAGAAAAATCTATTGTCTTTGGGACAATTAGATGATAGTGGGTGTAAAACCCATATTCAAGATGGGATCTTGAAAATTGTTAAAGGAGCGCTTGTGATGATGAAAGCGGAAAAGATAGTTGCAAATTTGTACATGCTTAAAGGAGAAACACAACAAGAAGGAGAAACATCTACTGCGTTGACAAGTTCGGCAGAAGAATTAACAAAGATGTGGCACCGTAAGCTTGGCCACATGTCAGAACGAGGTTTGAAGATTCTTGCTGAACAAAAACTTCTTCCAGGGCTCAAAAAGGTTTCATTACCGTTTTGTGAGCATTGTATTACTAGTAAGCAGCACAGATCGAAGTTCAGCAGTTCCACTGCTAGAAGTAAAGCTATCTTGGATTTGGTTCATTCCGATGTTTGGCAAACACCAGTTTTGTCCCTAGGAGGAGCAAAATACTTTGTAACTTTTATTGACGATTACTCCAGGAGATGTTGGGTGTATCCAATCAAAAGGAAGGCAGACGTATTTCCAGTTTTCAAAATATTCAAAGCGCGGGTTGAGCTTGAATCTGATAAGAAGATCAAGTGTTGAAGGACAGATAATGGAGGAGAATATACTGGTATTGAATTTGATAGCTTCTGTCAACAAGAAGGTATCAAAAGACAGCTTACAGTGGCGTACACTCCACAACAAAATGGAGTAGCAGAGCGGATGAACAGAACCTTGTTAGAACGGACAACAGCAATGTTGAGAACTGCGGGGATGGCCAAGTCATTTTGGGCAGAAGCAGTCAAGACCGCCTGTTATATGATCAATCGGTCACCATCAACCGCAATTGATCTGAAAACACCGATGGAGATGTGGACTGGTAAGTCAGTTGATTATTCTCGCTTACATACATTCGGAAGTCCTGTTTATGTTATGTACAACACCCAAGAAACATCGAAGCTGGATCCAAAATCCAGGAAATGTATTTTCTTAGGGTATGCTGATGGAGTTAAGGGGTATTGCCTTTGGGATCCCACTGCCCACAAGGTGCTAATCAGCAGGGATGTTGTATTTGTAGAAGATAGGGTACAAGAAAATGATAGCACTTCAAAAGAGAAACCAGAGACTACTACAGTTGAAGTTGAAGAAAGGAAAGAACAAGGATTTCCAAATTTTTCTGAAGCAGCACCAGAGCACGATGAACAAGAACAAGTTGAGTTTGCAACTCCACAAGTTCGACGGTCAACTCGGGAGAGAAAAGAACCAGCTTGGCACTCAGAATACATTATGGAGGGAAATGTCGCATACTGCCTACTAACAGAGGATGGAGAGCCGTCAACTTTCCATGAGGCTACAAAAAGCCAAGAAGCTTCTCTGTGGATGGTAGCAATGCAAGAAGAAATTGAAGCTCTCCATAAAAACAAAACATGGGATCTTGTTCCACAACCACAAGGAAGGAAAGCCATTGGGAACAAATGGGTTTACAAGATCAAACGAGATGGCAATGACCAAGTGGAGAGGTATCGTGCTAGATTGGTGGTAAAAGGATTTGCTCAGAAAGAAGGTATAGATTTCAATGAAATATTTTCTCCTGTTGTTCGACTTACAACAGTTCGAGCAGTCCTGGCGATGTGTGCTACATTTGACTTATGTTTAGAGCAGTTGGACGTGAAAACTGCATTTCTTCATGGAGAACTTGAAGAAGAAATTTACATGCTCCAACCAGAAGGTTTTGAAGAAAAAGGAAAAGAGAACTTGGTTTGCAGGTTGAACAAATCTCTATACGGTCTCAAACAGGCGCCGAGATGTTGGTATAAGAGATTTGATTCCTTCATCATGAGCCTTGGATACAACAGACATAGTTCAGATCCTTGTGTTTACTACAAGAGATTTGGTGATGGTAACTTCATTATTCTGTTGTTGTATGTTGACGACATGTTGGTAGCAGGCCCCAACAAAGATCGTATTACAGATTTAAAGGCACAGTTGGCTAGGGAATTTGAAATGAAGGACTTGGGACCAGTAAACAAGATTCTAGGGATGCAAATTTACCGAGACAGAAATAATAGGAAAATTTGGCTTTCTCAGAAAAACTACTTGAAGAAAATCTTGCGACGCTTCAACATGCAGGATTGTAAGCCAATTTCTACCCCTCTTCCTATTAATTTCAAGTTATCATCAAGTATGAGTCCTAGCAATGAAGCAGAGAGGATGGAAATGTCTCGAGTGCCGTATGCATAGCAGTGGGTAGCTTAATGTTCGCTATGGTTTGTACAAGACCAGACATTGCACAAGCAGTGAGAGTGGTTAGTCGATACATGGCGAATCCTGGTAAAGAGCATTGGAATGCTATAAAGAGGATCTTGAGATATGTCAAGGGTACCTCAAATGCTGCATTATGTTATGGAGGATCAGACTTTACTGTTAGAGGGTATGTTGATTCAGATTATGCAGGTGATCTTGACAAAAGTAAGTCCACCTCAGGTTATGTGTTTACTCTTGCTGGAGGAGCTGTAAGCTGGGTTTCAAAACTGCAGTCTATCGTGGCTACTTCTACGACGGAGGCAGAATATGTCGCGGCTACACAAGCTAGCAAAGAGGCAATATGGATGCAAATGCTATTGGAGGAGCTCGGACACAAACAAGAGAAGATTACTATGTTTTGTGATAGTCAGAGCGCTTTGCATCTAGCAAAGAATCCAGCATTTCATTCAAGGACAAAGCACATACGAGTTCAGTATCACTTTGTTCGTGAGAAGGTGGAAGAAGGAAGTGTGGATATACAGAAAATTCATACAAAAGACAACCTAGCTGATATGTTAACAAAGCCGATCAACAACGACAAATTTATTTGGTGTCGATCTTCTATTGGCCTAGCAGATATGTGAGCAGCATAAAGATGGCAAGTGTAGAAAAGGAAGAAGGATTACAAAATTGACTTTAAGTGGGAGAAATGTTGGATAAGGTCAAGCTTTGCTTAATGACTAAGGATAAAGTCAATTTCTTCTTGACTAAGGAAACAAGTCATGCAAGAAGAAGGCAAATTGGATTTTTCCTCTTTTGCCACTTAATGACCAGCTAATTGCCAACTATTGTCCAGCAAATTCCCAGCCACTATTGTTGACAATTTTGGCATGAATTAGGCGGTTAAAACCTCTATAAATAGAGGCTGAAGGTGGGTTATTATATATGCAATTGTTGAGAGAAAAATACACTTGTGAGGAGAGAAAAAGAATAGTGAGTAGAGAGAAAATATTAGAGAGAAAAAATATTGTTTTCTTCTTTGTTTTTTCCTACTTGATTTTCTTCTATTACAAGAGAGATTAAATGTTGTTATCTCCTTGTATTTAGAAGTGTCGTTGTAATCTTTTTTGCTGTTAGTGAAATCTGTCTACAAGTTGCTCGTGGTTTTTCTCCTAATTTGTTTGGGAGTTTTTTCACGTAAAATATCGGTGTTCATTATTTTTCCTATCTCTACTTTAGTTGAGATTGCGTGTTCCGTTCCACAACATCCTCAACACAATAAGTTTATGTGATGCTTTGTTTGTTTTCGTGTGATATATATATATATATATATATATATATATATATATATATATATATATGTTTTGCTCGATGTGTGCCTAATTTCGTGTAAATAAAGGATTAATTACAAATTGTAGTTGAACTATACTATTTCATTTTGTATATGTTAGTGATCAAATTGTAGATTATGCAAAATCAGTACTGATTTGATGATTTGAGGATATGACCTTGCAACAAAAGTTTTGCTTCTGCATCAGAACTTTTGGGATCGTCTATAAATCTTTTTTCTAGCACAATATTCATGTAACTTTGCTGATACAAAAATATATATATGACATGTAAGTAGATAGGTAACTTCTCACATAGTATTCGAGAATTATGACGGAAAAAAAATACATGGGATTGTGAAATTAAACACACTAGCACATTATTTAGATTAGCTTTAACTCCCTCCAAATATTTATGGTTTAGGAGGCTTAATACGCCTTCATAGACATCCATTTTCTTAGGCCATGCTTCTCATGCTCCATTTGGATGAACTCTTCTGCCTCAACATCAATGGCCTCATCATAGTTTACACGATTTCCATCAGTCGAGTCCTCATTCGTGCTCCAGTAGTCCACTGCGATTCTGTTTTCAGCCTTAGGACGAATCTCTTCAAACTGATTGGAGTTCACACGAGCACTTGGACGTGGATGAGGGTCTTTAAGCCACCGTGACATATGCTCAGCTTCATAAATCTCGTAAGCATCCGAGGGTCGATGATGCTTTTGATGCTTGTCATGGAGCTTGTGGTTACTTTTCTGGACTACAATTCTATTTTCATCCATAGGACTCATCTCTTCAAACTGATTGGAGTTCACATGAGCACTTGGACGTGGATGAGCGTCTTTAAGCCACAGCGTCCTGTGTTCAGCTTCATAAAGCTCGTAAGCATTCGGGGCATGATGATGCTTTTGATGCTTGTCGTGGAGCTTCTGGTTTCGTTTCTCCTCCATTTTATGTTTAAGAAAACTTGTTAAGTCACTAGAAATGTATGACCGGTTCATAGTTTATCTTTTCGACTATATTTATAGTTAAATTCTCGATTGCGTGAAATGGTAAGATGGAATCTAATACCTTCCACTTATGGTCCGAACACTGGAGATATGGGGAAAAAAGGCTTTAGTAGATTCTTTGATGCTAAATGTATTGGCGTTCATGAATTTCTGAAGAAGCTGTAGAACTTGATAACTGCATTAAATAAAATGGTATAGAAATGATTATTCTAGTCTTAGTTGGAGCATTAACTCAGTACATGTGAGGTCGACGTCGAAGTTGAATGCTTTGAATAAGAAGGGCAATTTTTGTTGAAATTGTGACTAACGGGGAATCTGAAAATGATGAAAACATTTAGGTCAAAAACCTGCCCGAATATTTTGGCAGCAGCCAGTTCTTAAAAGAAATCGAATCTACCTTTGTTTGATCCAAGTTTGACACAACTCTTTTGACGGTTCAGCAAGCTTTTAGGCATATGAACCCATCCAGCCTAGAGGTGTAAGTCGGGTTTGGCTGCTCAGGCTTGCCCGCCTTTTGGACAGCACAAGCCCAGATAAAACTTGCGCAAGTCCAGGTCGGGATCGACTTAACACGCAAGACATGATGCGCTACGTCTACAATTCAAAGAATTGACATCAATATTGCATCTGAGTGGTGCAACTCTACATCAATCTTATCCTAGTTTTAGTAGCTTTATTTGTTGTCATTTTCATTTTTTTTCGTCTAGTGTATGTGCACGTTGATTTTAACAATCCCATTTTTTGTTTCCCGTCCCCACCTATTGTAATTCTGACCTCCAAACTTTCTGCACAATCTATAATTTTCCATCTTTGAGGTCCATGGTGTAACATCAGGGCCATGAGTCAAGACTGAAAGTATCAAGGAAGGCATTATGATTCAACAAGGCCATGTTTGATTTGTGTTTATTTTCCATGGAAGATGGTGTTAGAATTATTGTTCAAAAATCAAGAGAAGGAACCATGGATGAATGAATTAGAAAAAGGGAAGAAAAACAATTTTGGCGCCACATTATTGGCCTATGTGACCACATAGGCCATTGTGGCTTGCGGTCGCATAGGCGATTGCAAGGATAAATTTGGGCTGCACTGCTATAACTATGCGACCACATAGTTATAGCCTATGCAGTTCGCATAGTGTAAAAATCCGACCATTAGTTTGGACTTTTTCGAATTTTCTGGTGGTTTTTCTTGTGAAGCTATGCATCTTTTCCATATATATTGATACCATTTCGTGCAACTCATGGAAAAATAACCCATTATTTCACATAATCATTTTAATCCTTTTTTCAATTGTTCTATTTGGAAAATCACCTTTTGCTTTTGGTGTTCTTCATTTAAGGCTTGAAATCCTACAAATTATTTAATATTTCATCCTTAAAAGCATTGAGAATGAGACAAATATCGTTTGTGGACAATGATTATATTTTCGTGATCAAGTCTTATTTCATTATCCTTTTTTCCTTTCATCTTCTTTTGGTTTATGTTGCTGTATTTCTATATAATTTCTATAATTTCCATAATTTACTGCGATGAAAACAGAGTCAACACTTCCTACTATCAAGATGATGAATCAAGACTTAGTACGCTTGGATAGTTTCGACGGTACAAACTTCACAAGATGACAAGATAAATTGAAATTTCTCCTTACAGAGTTGATTTTTTTTTGTGTTCTTGATCCAAAGTTGGAGCCTATTCTCGATGCAACACAAGAAGATATTGATGAAATTAGTGCAGAAAGAAAGAAGCGGGAAGATGATGAATTGATATGTTGTGGCCTCATTCTAAATGCGCTATCAAATCGCTTGTATGACCTCTACACCAACACCACTTCGGCAAAAGAAATTTGGTACGCACTTGAAAGTAAATATAAGGCCGAAGAATAAGGTACGAAGAAATTTTTAATTTCTAAATACTTTGATTTTAAGTTTTTGGATAACATTCCATTGTTGCCTCAAGTAGATGAACTACAAGTTATAGTTAACAAACTGAAAGTGGTATAGATCGAACTTTCCGAAACCTTTCAAGTGGGAGAAACTATTGCTAAACTCCCGAGGTCTTGGAAATGTTATAGGAAGAAGATACTTCATAATTTCGAAGATTTCTCTTTGGAACAAATACAAAAACACCTTCGCATAGAAGAAGAATCAAGAGCAAGAGATAAGATCGAAAGTTCTTATAATGACTCTTTGAAAGCTAATGCATTGGATAATGTTGACAACTCTAACAAATATAATAAGAGGGGAAAACATCTTGGTCCTAAAAAGGATCAAGGGAAGTTCAAAAATAAGTCCAAGGAACCTTGCTACGTTTGTGGAAAGCCGGGACATTATGCTAGAGATTATAAGTATAGAAAACAATCAAAGAAGGAATGACAAGTGAATTCCATTGATGAAATTATCTACAGTGAGCGAAATCAATGTAGTCCATGGGAAAGTTTCGAGATTGTGGTATAACACCTGTGCAACCATCTATGTTTGCTATGATAAATCACTCTTTAAAAATTATTATGACGTTCACGATGATCAAGAAATTCAAATGGGAAATGAAGGAAGATCAAGGGTGATAGGTAAAGGCAATGTGGAAATCATTTTCACTTCGGGAAAGAAGATAACTTTGACCAATGTCCTTCATATGCCTGAAATGAATATGAACTTAGCAAGTGAAGTTTTGTTGGAAAAACTCGGAATAAAAACTGTTTTTGAATCCGAGAAACTTGTATTAACCCATAATAGGTATTTTGTTGAAAAATGTTATTCTACTAATTGAATGATCAAATTATGTACTATTGAGGATGATTCTAATAAAAACAAGTCATTTGCGTATGTTGTTGATTCTTTTAATTTATGGCATGGTAGATTAGCACATATAGGAATTAGTACCATGAAAAGGATGATTAAATGTAGTATGATACAATATGGCATTAATAACTTTAAAAAATGTGAAACTTGTATTAAATCTAAAATGATTAAAAAGTCATTTCATAGTGTAGTAAGATCAACATGCTTACTAGAAATTATTCATTCTGATATATGTGAATTGAATGACATGATTACTAGAGGAGGTAATAAATATTTTATTGCATTTATTGATGATTGTTCTAGATATACATATGTGTATTTATTAAAACATAAGGATGAAGCTTTTAATGCCTTTAAAACTTATAAAACTAAAGTTGAAGATCAATTAGGTAAGAAGATTAAAACCTTAAGAAGTGATAGATGTGGAGAATATTTTTCGAATGAATTTAATTCATTTTGTGAACAAAATAGCATAATACATCAATATTAAGCCCTTCGAACACCTGAACAAAACGATTTAACTAAAAGAAAAAATAGGACATTCTTAGAAATGATTAATACTATGTTGCTAAATTCTGAATTACCATATAACTTATGGGATGAAACCTTACTTAGTGTTTGTCATATAGTAAATAGAATTCATTTGAAAAAGAATAAGATTTCTCCATATGAAATTTGAAAAGGAAGGAAACTTAATGTCAATTATTTTAGAGTGTGGGGGTGTCTTGCTTACTATAAGAATATGGATCCTAAGAGAACAAAATTAGGTCCTAGAGGTATTAAATGTGCCTTTGTGGGATATTCTTCAAATAGCAAGGCCTATAGATTATTAAACCTAGAAACGAATGTCATAATAGAATTAAGGGATGTGAAGTTCTTTGAGAATGTATTGGCAACAAGAAATTCTCAAAATGAAACTTATGTAGACATTCCAACTTCTAGAGAATCACAAGGAAATATATCTACAAGAGGTGTTGAAAGTGAACCTCGTAGAAGTAAGAGAATTAGAAAAGAAAAAAGGTTTAGGATCAAATGAGGTGGATTCTCAACTTATTTCATTTTACTTAGTAGAGGGAGATAGGAAGGATGTTGCAAGAAAAATTCATTTTGATCTTCAAGCGAAAGTGATCCTAAGACCTATAATGAAGCAATATCTTCTAGAAATTGCGTATTTTGGAAAAAAGCAATAAATAACGAGATTGAATCTATTATTTCAAACACTTGCGAAATAGTTGATTTACCAAATAGTTCTAAATCTATTTGTTGTAAATGGGTGTTTAGAATGAAATATAATTTTGATGGAACACTCAATACCTATAAAGTTAGATTAGTAGCTAAAGAGTATCGTAAAAAAGAAAGAATAGATTACTTTGACATATATGTACATGTGGCTAGAATAACCTTGATAAGGATTTTGTTTGCATTAGCATCTATTTATGATTTACGTGTTTATCAAATGGATGTCAAAACGACATTCTTAAATGGAGATCTCGGGGAGGAGGACTACATGGATCAACCAGAAGGGTTCGTTCTACCGAGAAATGAGCATAAGGTGTGCAAACTAATCAAATCCTTATATAGATTAAAATAAGCCCCTAAAAAGTGGCACGAAAAATCTGACTTCAAAGTAATGTCAAATGGTTTTAATCACAACTCAGTAGACAAATGTCTATATGCTAAAGTTGGTAATAATATAATCACTATAATATGTGTATATGTTGATGATATGTTAATCATTAGCAAAAACATAGATGGTATAAAAGAAACGAAGATGTTTATATCTTCCATGTTCAAAATGAAAGATCTTGGACAAGTGGATACTATCATTGGTATCAAAATTAAAATGGATAGTGAGGATTTTACATTGAGTCAATCACATTATGTTGAGAATGTGATAAATAAATTCAAACATTTGAACATTAAAGAAGCTAATACCCCGTTTGATCCAAGTATCAAATTAATAAAGAATGATGGAAGAGCAATAGCACAAATAGAATATGCAAGTGCAATTGAAAGTCTTATGTACGCTGCACAATGTACAAGACCTGATGTAGCATTTGCCGTAAGTAAACTAAGTAGGTTTACTTGCAATCCAAGTTCCGAACATTGGAAGACCATCTGTAGGGTTCTTGGTTATTTGAAGAAAACCAAAAATCTTGGACTACAATATACAAGATTTCCTAAAATTTTTGAAGGATATGCTGACGCAAGTTGGATATCGAGTGCAGGAGAAAATAAATAAACTATAGGTTGGATATTTACTCTTGGAGGAGGTGCAGTTTTTTGGAAGTCTAAGAAACAAACTTGCATTACTCACTCAACAATGGAGTCGGAGTTTGTAGCATTGGTCGAATTTGGAAAAGATGCTGAGTGGTTAAGAGATTTGTTATATGAAATACATTTTGATATAAAGGACATTTCTCCAATACTTATCTTGTGTGATAGTCAAGCTACTCTTGCTTGAGTCTATAACTAGAGATGGCAACGGGGCAGGGTGAGACGAGGCGCCCAGCCACTTCCCCACCCCGCCCCACCTTAGACGGGGTGGGGTGGGGCTCGAGGCGGGGCGGATGCGGTGCACGGGCTTGTTTCGTTTATTTTTTTTTTTCCAAAAAATTCTAGTTAACTAATATTTTTTAATTTGTCGTTAATTATTTTTTTATTCTTCATGGGATGGGACACCCCCGCCCCACCCGCCCTCTGCGTGACCCAAGGCGGGGCGGGAATCCTTGCCCTACCCCGCCCTGCCAACTCGTCAAGGTGAATTTTTTTCTCCCCATTCGGGGCAAGGTGGTGCGGGTTTTTTGTCATCACTGCCTATAACGAAATATATAATGGAAAGTCTAGACACATGAATCTAAGACACGATTATGTAACGAAATTAATCAAGCATGAAATAATTTCTCTTACATTTGTTAAGTCTAGTGAGAACCTAGCAGATCTGTTTACTAAATCTCTTACAAGAGAGTTAGTAAGATCGACATCAAGTAGGATGGGGTTGAAATTTCTTAAATAAATTCACCAATGATAGCAACCTTACCGAAATATACTAAACAAGTATATGAAGGTTCAAAGGGTAATATCAAGTCATTTGATAAGTGGATGGATCTCAATACAATTAAAATTATTAAACCATATCGTTGATGAATAGTGTTGGTTGTTACTGTTTGGAGGGTTGAGTTATAAACTCTTAATGAAATTCAGTAGAGAGTACAAGTATCTCTAAAAAGAGTAACAAAGATACTAAAAGAATCTCACCTATGTGAACTCGAGGTGGTGCCGCCTCATTAGAGAGTTGGAGTTTCTCTCTTTAAAAGTTCAAAGAAATAGGATAAGTGTAAGGCCATATTAGCACTAAGCGAGTTAGAGAAACTTGTGAAAATTAAACACTTGTGTTTGTGATTCTGTATTGTCACAAAGAATAACTGGTTCAAAGCATTCTAGCTACCTGGAATTTCGATAATATTTATGAGATTTACACTATGATTAGATTCAAATCGAAAGATATCTAACTATTATGCATAAGTGTTGACATTTGATTATGTGATTACAGTTGATTTTGAACAAGTGGAGGATTGTTAGAATTATTGTTCAAAAATCAAAAGAAAGAACCATGGATGAATGAATTAGAAAAAGGGAAGAAAAACAATTTTGGTGCCACATTATTGGCCTATGCGACCACATAGGCCAATGTGGCTTGCGGTCGCATAGGCGACTCCAGTGATAAATTTAGGCTGCACTACTGTAACTATGCGGCCACATAGTTATAGCCTATGCGGCCGCATAGTGTAAAAATTCGACCGTTAGTTTGGATTTTTCGAATTTTCCGATGGTTTTTCTTGTGAAGCTATGCATCATTTCCATATATATTGACACCATTTCGTTCAAGAATGATTGAGGACTATATATACATGTTAGTCATCATTTCAAATTAATTGAAATCATTTTGTTGTTCATCCAACTCATTGAAAAATAATCCATTCTTTCACATAATCATTCTAATCCTTTTTTCACTTGTTCTATTTGGAGAATCACATTTTGATTTTGGTGTTCTTCATTCAAGACTTGAAATCCTACAAACTATTTACTATTTCATCCTTAAAAGCATTAAGAAGGAGACAAATATCGTTTCAAGACAACGATTATATTTTCATGATCAAGCCTTGTTTCGTTATCCTTTTTTCCTTTCATCTTCTTTTGGTTTCCGTTGCTATATTTCTACATAATTTTTTTTATCAGATGGAAATTAAGTTTCATTTCTACCGTTTTGCATGTTTGATTGACTAAATTTTTCATGGAATTGATTTTCCATATTTTCTTGATTTTTGAGGAAAAACTTTTCACATGAGTTTCGTGGAAAAAGCTTTTCTAGGCAACTTTTATTTTTATTTTTTTGCAATGGAAACAAATTCTATCCCCAATTGTAACAAATTATATCTCTTTAATGGACAATTTTCATGGAAAACAAACCCAATCGAATACCAAAATATCCAAAATTTCAATATTTTTTAGGTGAAAAATTATACTAATCAAATACAATTAATTGACATTTCTCAGTAAAATAAGTTCTAGATAATTCAATTATCTGAAATTCATTTTCTTTTCATCCAATTCTATTTTTACAATCAAACGAACCCTAACTGAAAGGAAAGTTGTAATTTTTTTTTATTTTATTTCTAAACGTATTTGAATAATTACTTCTTTTTTTTCCTTATCTTAATTAGTTCTATACAGAGATTTCGAGTTACTAATTTAAGTGTCACCTTAAGATTGTGCTTTCATAAGAATCTCATTCTTACTCGTAAAATTTTTCTAATTATTCAATGCTTTATTCCCCAAATTGTGAAGAATCTGATGTGCCGGTCGTACTTTAAAGACCAGATCAGTTTGATCTCATCAAAATACATTAACTAATGATTTAAAGTTAAGATCGACATGCCAAGTAGCTGAAAGTATCAAAGAAAAAAAATTAAAATATTGTCTATTGCATCTTTCAAATATAATTTACATATTGTGTATCAATGTGCACTTACAGCTACTTTTCGTAAAGAATTGTTCGGGTCTTGTGAGCCGACACGTCTCATAAGTGACTTATTCGATTCAGTATTTTATTTGGAAGTATTGTGTTTGATGTGGATTAAAATCAGATCTTTAATGAATTATAATAGAAGTTTTTGAAGTGTGTGGTTGAAAAAATGTGGGATACATGAAAGATGTTATTGATATTGATTGTTTGACTTTGACCTAGATTTAAATCTGATTTTACTTCGACCTATACATATCCATATTTTCAAGGCTTATATACGCGCGTGTATATTCTTTGATCCCTTTAGGATCTTTCAACTTTTTAAGCAAACCTTTCTTTTTAAGTTTAAAATAAACTGAGGTTCAACATATATAAAATAAGCATTTATGCCAATGAGCACCTTGTCCGAATAAACCTGACACTTTCTCACACGACACCTAAACCAAGTCATTGTTTGGTTTGCCCCCATTTTGGAGAATTTATAATTTTGGAATAATGATTGATGAGAAAATATGTGGTTGAAAAATAATTAAGATTTTTAAATTTACGTGTATATTTAATCAATTAAAAGAGGACAAAATGGTAACTTTATAATATTACCATATAAAATATAATTCAAAAAATTAAAAAAGGAAAAGGAAAGTATTGTTTACCTTCATCTTCCCCATGGCTGCAAAATTACCGGTTGCATATGAAAAGGACAATCCGATGCAAAGCGCACGACATCGCCACTGTCGGGTCCGACATCGCCTCCGATGCTGCCGCCGACCCCCATCCCAATCAAATTTTCAACCAATTTGCGTCGCTTGGGGCTTCATATGACATTTGTTAAATTTCAAGCCTCAGATTGCAATTATCAATTTGGGGTCAAATAACAATTTTAATTATTTTAATAGATATTTACCATTTTGCTCCCATTTAATTGATGAAAAATATGGTCAAACTTAATTTCTGAGTCAACTGACGGAAAAATTGATGGAAACCATCCAAAATGGCCTCACATGCAATGGTTGGAAATGTTAGAGGTGACGGCTCTAACAAATCAAATGTTTGGAAAAAGTCTGCTAATATTTCAAAGGCTTGGGACTTTTGTTACAATTATCCCATTATTATATTTAGAGAATGTGTAGTTAGTCCTTGTTTGGTACACATTATTATTTTTTTATTCTCATTCTTCTACTCATTTTCAATCACATTCTTCAATAAAATAATATTTCTCATCACATCAATAATTTTTCCTTTTTTTTTCAACCACACATTCTCCATCAATCTACCATTTCAAAATACATTCTTCCAAAATAATGTAGCTCAAACACACCTTTAAAATTATTTAAGAGAAAAATTTTAAAATTTTTAATGTGGGCCAAACAAGGGGTTGCCCCAACTGTCTGAATCCCAAAACGCCTTTAACAAGATACTAAAATTTACTATTCTTTTAACATGTTTGATATGCACGACTAAACATCATCAGTGATAAATAGTATTATATATTTTTCTTCCCTAGTCGAGTCCAATCTGGACGAGCAAATCTGATATGCCATTCGAGTCTGATAACTATCTAAAAATGGGACAATCAAAAGTAGTTGTATGATGTAATGAGCACATAAGTGGTACTGAATGATTAAGTTGTCAAGGATAACAGACAAGCCAACCTTGAGGAGTAACCAAACATAATAAACAATGAAGGGCATCGGATTCTCTATTCATTTGACCTTCTACATTATCATTCTTAACTAGTATATGCAAATTCTAGGCAAGAAACAAAGAACAAACAGGCAAATTGCATTATAACAACAAAACTGAGAAAGTTAGAACAATGTTTCTTCAACTAGGCTTCGTCATAGATAAGAACCTTACTGAGTACAAATCAGAACATTACATGACACAAAAACAATCAAGACTATTCCCATGTCAAAAAAATCCCCAGAAACCCGGATGAACTTTTTTAAGGAGCTCTATACGTTGGCCATATGATGTTTCATAGGAAGGACTACGAGGACCCCAAGACCAACTTAATTGTTCCCATCACAGTAAAACCCTTGCTCTAAGAAAATTTATATACACGACTCCCTCTAAAGTTCCGAGAATGCATCCATTTTTCAAAACATCTACGAAAAATAATGATGCAATTATTGCGGGCCATCCAATTACATGACGCACTGCAGTCACCAATTGGTCAACGAATTTTCCAGGAAGCAAAACCTCAAACTTTCATAAGAGGATTGGAAAAGCGTCCGTATAGTTCAGCCACTATCTCTTAAGCAATTTCCAGGCAAGAGAAATTTATATTTTTCAGCATTTTCCAGTAGATATGCTGGGAGATGAACGGCTGAGTATGAATGGGGAATAGGTCCCATTTTCCCTATGATCTCCTTGAAAGTGTACTCTTCTGGTAGCATATCGAATAAATCTTCCCCCTTGCAAATAACTCTCTGCACTCTTTTAGGATTCAGAAAATGAGAAAATCGAACCCTGTCAAAATGGCTGTAAGCTTTCATCTTGAATATGAATTCATTAATGCGTCGGAAGCAAAAGCTACAATGCCATCCTGCATCAGCCAAAATGTCATCAGACTGTCGATAATGTGCATACTTCGTCTTCCCAGATTGATATCTGTGAATAGAAGCTCTCCAGCTATTGTTATCCACAGGAAACTCAAAAGAATACAGATAGTTTTTCAGCCGGAGATGGAGGATTGGAGGTATTCCATCACACCATCTCAAAAGATTAATCGTATGTCGACTGGGTATCTCATCAACGTCGGACATTATCAACAAGTCATCATCCTGAATTTCAGCTTTTTTGAGAAGATAATCCAAAGCCAGTCTCTGATAGGCTTCCTCAATAAATGGGTTTTGTCCTCTCTTAAATCTGCCCGGAACTTGCCCGTAAGACAATCGTGACTCCACAAATTTGAATTCATCTCGATTAGCGGAAAAAAACAAAGGCTTTGCGAGTCCAGTGAAAGTAGAATTTGACTCTAGTAGTACAAATTCATTCACGTATGGGGCCAATTCCTTCCATCGTATTTTAAGGATGTCTACTTCATTGTTGAACAAGACTGCATCAAATACTCGCCTTGGATACTCCCGTAAGCCCCAATCGTGAAGTTTACAAAGATTTTCCATTGATACATTCTCGTGATAATAGTGAGGGATATCGTGGAAAGGCTTGGGAGGTTTCTCCCATATAGGCCGCAAGAAATATGTGATCTTCTGTCCATGTGCATAAATAACAAAGACACAAATCGGAACCAACACTAAAAGGGAGAGATAGGTTTTCATATCCAATCCGCGCATAATACACTTTAATCTTGACATGCTTGAGGTTCGACCTGAATCCTGCAAGTTAAAAATCACATTCATTACAAACATCATAGAGCATATGTAATCAACAAGACCTACAAACACTCCATATTTTAATGAGAGATTGCTCCATTCAACTACTGTATCAAACATCTATTGAATGCTTGTTAGAAAGTATTAGATAGTATATTAAAAAAAGAAAATAAAGATAAAATCCTGTTGATTATACCCTCTAATCCCCAATTCAACCACACTTGCATATCGGGGGAAAAAAAAAAAAAACTTGAATTTTGACATAAATTCTTCAAAGCATTATAACAGGCCATAAAAACTAAGAGAAATACAGGGATTATTACATAATCACTACACGTGACTTCAGATTGATATGCTAAAGAAACAATATACAGGGAAGTAAAACTGAAGCTAACCGAGAGAGCGAGAGAGAAACATTGATAACATTCCCGAAAATTAATTTCGGTATTTCGATGACAAAAATGTTTCAATTTTTTCTCCAATAGAGCCCAAAACTCAGAATTTAAAGTTTGAAAATTCAATTCTAAATTTTTTGTTCATCTTCAACTACAAATTAACCCACGGAAAACCCAGAGAATCCCTAATTCCCAAAACCGACAAGAAAAATTAGGAAAAATCAAAACCTTAAATGAACCCATATTTTAATTTGTGTAAACATTAATTTCAAGAAACAATGGATAATGAAAAATTAATTACCTCATCATTAGCATCCCCAAATATGTCGTCCGTCTTCTTAGAACAATAAGGGGATTCCCCTTCAGTCAATCTTGACTTATTCCACATATCCCCTTCTAGATTTAAAGATCAAACCCAACAAAAATCAAACAAAACCCAGATGGATTAAAAAAAAAAAACAAAAAACAAAAAACAAAAACAAAAAGGGAGATGCACAAAGCGATCTAAAATTTTCAAGCAACAAGAATTCTTGAAATTATATATAAAAAAAAATTAAGAAATGGATAATTTAAACGGGAATGGACTGAAATGTAAGAGAAAAAGAAAATCAGATAAAAAAAAGATTATTTTTATGTGTTTTGTTTGTGTTGGAGCCTCACTGGTTAATGGGTGGCAGTTGTAAGAATTACAAAGAAGCCGTTCTTCTCTTGTCTTCTACCGCGTTGTTTTGTGGCCATTTATAAACCTTCGAATGAAAGGAAATGTTTGATGTTTGTTTACCAAACTACCCATCTGTAATCTGATTATTATAATTTAGTCATGGTTATTTTTGTCATTTAACTGTACACGTCTATTGACTTGCTCAAGACAACATATGCGCGTGTCGTGTATGTCTTTTTTCTTTTTAAAAAATTAAATAAATGAAATAGTAGTCCTTAGCTTAAAATTAGTGTTCTAAAAGCATCTCCAAAATACCGTTTAAACATGATAGGTTTTCTATTTTAAAAAGTCAACCTTTAAAATTATGTTTTAAGAAACTTTTTAAATTAACATTTTAATTTTGAAAACTCAAACTCACTCTCTATAATTAAATGCATTCAAAATATTTCAATTTTTTAGATAGGAAAACAATAAAATAATCTAAATAAAAACTAGTTAAAATAAAAAATAAAGAAAAATAATAAATATTTTTTTAGAGTAATAAAATTAAGTGTTAAATATAAATTTGGACTATTTCAAAATTTTAATTCTAAGTTTATAGATGATATTCGAATAATAGAATATGCTCCTTAAAAATAGAGATTCTCTTGAAGATAGAGATGTCAATGGGCATCGGCTCGGCCCATACTCGGACGAGCTCGGCTCGTCTAAGGTAATAAGTCTTTAAAGAAGAAGAAGAAAAAAAAATTCGCCGAGCCAACGAGTCGAGCAGGCTCGGCTTGTGCTCGGGCTCATCTTTTTGACGAGCCAAGTCGGCGAGTCGGCTCGGCTCGGCTCGTTTGCCACCACTACTTGAAAATACTCTAAACATATTTTAAATATTGATTAGGGGTTTGGATTGACCAATACAAATTAATGCAATTTGGATAACATGTTACGATGTGTTTGTTTAATAATTCTTTTTAAGATTAGCGAATAATCATTTTGTTTGAATTAAGTTAAAGTAATCGTTTTACTCGGTCTTCAATGGAGTTGCTTTAGATTTCAAAATCATTATTTTTCTTCTATCAACTCAGAGAAATTACTCGAACGATCATTTAAAAGATTGGCGAGTTTTTACATTCAAGCAACTTGTTGCAAACACCTATAGAAAGATCAAAATACTGAAAATTAGAATAACAAAATAAGAATATTAAAGTCATGTTGTGTTATTTGTAACTTAAATATTAGTGATGTTACCCATAATTACAAAATAGGTTATCTTAATAATAATGTTCGATGAGCTGACATAAGATTAAGAGCCAGTTTGGTAGAAATTAAAATCGGATTAAAATTGAAGAACTAGTCGTTATTGTTGACTTTTATTAGACGAGTGAGACTCAATAACTGCTATATTTTCAATTTTAATTTAATTTTAATCAGTACCAAACGGGCTCTAAAAAGGTCAGCTTGTAAGTTAAAAGTTAGGGTGGCGAATTAAGATCAACCAGGAGAGTTGAATGTGTGAAGTAATGCTACTTAACTCATTTTAGGTCATCAATTTTACTTTTTATTGGTGTCAAAAATTATATGTTTGAGACGTCTACGTGTACAAGTTTGTTTGTCTTTTCATAAAAAAAAGTAGAAACTAGATTACAAGATTTACTTAAATGCTTAAACGGAATGTGAATTGTGTGTGAGCGGTGGTTTTTACCGAGTGTTGTTGTATTAAAATGATCCCATATAGATTTTGAAAAAGTGTGGGGGTGAGGTCCTCCCGTGTCAATTCTTCTTATCGTATTGCTGCTCAAAGTCACGTCTATTATTAGTAGGCTAGAGCATCATCTTCAAATTTTCGGAGTGGATAAAAGCAGCTTGTACTCTTCTCCATGTTCCTATGAGTAGGGATGAGTATTTTACCTCAATTTGCAATTGGTAGTGAGCCTTGACTCTTACTTAGCCTAGGACTACAATGTAAAACTAATTTCACAAACGGAGATAATTTCTTAGTCTTATGTAGATGACATTCATGACTTAGGACTCCATTCCACAGGAAGATTCACAGTTTCCATCAGACTTGCTGACATCGTTACCTCCCTCTGAGATGAGGAGGTATTCTAAAGGATAGTTTAGTGAGGGTCCTTAGTCTCAACTAGTATTTTGGTGGTGATCCTCAATGATATGTGAGCTTTGCAGGTCTTGTGGCATCAACTTTAGTTGAAAATGAGGGCATAATTAGCAAAAAAAAAAAAAAAAAAAAAAATTGGTTGACAATTCCAATTCTCGACAAGTCATGTCTAGGTGTCATGCAGTGTGAATGCTTAGCTCCCCATTTGGCACGGCAAGCATGCTAACAGCTAGGCGCGAGACCTATCTTACCATTGGTGCATTAATGATATATGATCATATATATGTATTCTCCCTTATATTCTACTCATAGCATGCGTGTATGCCAATTGTTCGGGCTTGCCAGCCACAGAATGAGGTGAGGGCAGTCTTGAGGCGTTGAACCTCGGGAGCCAACCTGCGATCCGTGAAAGTTGGTATCAGAGTGGGACCGTTCGAGTATGCAGTATTGTTATGAGACAATATCGTGTGTTCTTGCGAAGAAAAGATTTTGGGCCACGGATCGTGTCGGCAAGCTGGCGGGACATGACGAAAGAGCTGTGGGGAAGAAGGATGAAGAGGGCAGCGTTGCGCAATTGCCAAGGTACATTCCAAGGAGTTTTCGAAGAGCGCATCGTTCAGGGCACAATTCGACATGCGTTGAGGCGCTGCGGTCTGGAGACCGTCCACCCGAGGAACCAATGCTCAGAGGGGCAGAGGGTAAAGGTTGGTGTCGGAGGCGGCAAGTACGAGTTACTGCAGGTTTGGAGGCATGTCCATATGGAATGGTGTCATTGCTATCCTTGCAATGAGACAGATGCGTATGGATGCGAAACTCTCTTCTCGCTACGAGGACGTAAGCGAATTCGAATGGAGGAGAATGTCATGCAGTGAGAATGTTTAGCTCCCCATTCGGCACGACAAGCACGCTAACAGTTAGGCGCGAGGCCAATCTTACCATTGGTGCACTAATGATATATGATCATATGCAGATATTCTCCCTTATATCCTACTTATAGCATGCGTGTATGCTAGTTGTTCGGGCTTGCTGACCACAGAATAAGGTGAGGGCAGTCTTGAGGTGTTGAACCTCGGGAGCCAAACCTGCGATCCGTGAAACTAGGCCATGTGGACGAAGACACGACACCTTCAATATACAATTGTTAACTTATTTAGAATTGCTATATCACACTTGTAGTACTTTCCACCGGTCTATGTTGTCGGTGCTAAGTACCACTAGCTAGATATGAACCATACGAATGCAAAGACAAAGATATGACTACAAACCTATCCAAGACTCCAATCAGTCCAAGTTCAAGATATGCACTTCAAAGTTCTCTCGTAAGCAAGAATTTGACACATTCAAATTTTCAGTGTAACTTTTGAATAATTGTACACCATTGCATTGTGAAATCACTTTTCAAAAGGTATACTGTGTTGAGAATTTACTTAATCATACACAACGAAAAATAAATTAAATTTCAATTCCACCAAAAATTTGCTTTGTGTTTAGATATAAATTGTGATAAAAAGTTATACCTTCGATGAATACCTTGAAGAATTGTTCTGATATGCAATTCACAGTTGTCCAATTGTCCAATTTTCAATTAAAATCCACATAAAGAACAAGATTGAGAAAAATATGATTTTCTTTCTTGTGCTAGAAAAATAATAAATTATCCTATCAATAGAAGCATAAGTAGATGAAGCCTATATCTTAAACTTAACCCAGTCAAATATTTAATTAATCTAATTAATTAAATTTGGCCAATGAATTAATTAATTCGGGTATATTAACAAGCAACTCAATTAATTAATTCTACAATACTTGTTAATTAATTAATTGGTTAATATCATTCTTCTAGTTCTCCTTTTGTGTGTGACCTATTAGATTCCCGATTACGATACCTAACGACGTGAATTGTTTTTTTGATCTAATTAAAATTGATAAATAAAAATACCTCTTTTTAATTTATCACCAATGCACATTTGTTGTCCTAAATTGATATTTAGCAATGTGTCGGACAATACATGTGACTGAAAATGTCAAGTGGTATGACAAAATCAACTTTGTTCATTTACCATGAAATTATAATACTTTCTTTCGTCAATATGATCCAATCAATTACGAGATATGGATATATGTAAATCTCAATTGTCGACCATATCTTTCATTCCACTATTAAGTCAATGTAAGTAAAAAACTCATTTTCGACTTATGAGTACACCTTGACCAAGGATTTCGTTATCAACATAACTGAATGAAATGTAAATCATAATTTCTTACTATGTAAGAGTGATGAATCGTCTATTGATCATTCACAACCTCCATATGATTTTTAACATATCCGAATAATGCCTTATTACGACCCTTTGTAGAAAAACATTCACATCACCAAAGTATGATCGCCCTTATATAATGCACTATGACGACTTCAAGTGGAAGGACCAATTTTACTACCGAACATTAGAGATTAACAACTGACACCAAGATTATCCACGTGGAATCTCCCTAGTGTGTCTCTAATGTTTTGTTCTATAACAAAACATTCACGTGTTTATTTATGTATCACCACATTTTATCTTGTGAGATCAGCTGCTTACTTCACAAGTAAGAAATGACAAACGTGATGGTCTATCCGTAATAACAATATATGTATCTCGTTATTAGTTACAACCACGGATGATTTAAGATTTAGTCATATTGTAATTTGTATATCACAATCACAATTCTTTTTAATTAACAAATTACTAAAACTTAAATCTATGGACTCTATTATTTAATATAATTTATTAGAATTGTATTTCAAATAAATAATAAATCTTACAAAATAAATGCATTAAACATATTAAAAGTGTTTACAACTTATGATGAGTGTCATTCTTGTTTACAAGAACATGTACAATGAACTGCATCACCTGAATTATTTACTGCTCTATGAAAATAATTAGTTTTTCCATTTGTTATTTTAAATAGAGTTCTGGCCATTTCTTGTTTATAAGTCCATCATTTTGTTTTATTTTTTTATTTTGGGGGTTGGGTGGTAAATCCAGTGCACGGAAGGATTAAATCTGTAAATGTATTGGATGTTATCAAACAGTAGGTTAAGGTATTTGTAACCATGTGATGTGGGTTTCCAATTAATTGTGGATGTGTTAATGTCATGATAAATATTTTTGGAAACTCTTTTAAAATAACTATTCGATCCTCGTCATTGTATAAATGGATTAGATCTAGCGATCAGAGAAGAGTTTTTCTACTCTTACCGGGGGGTGGGGGAGGGGTTGACAACCACCGTGACCGGCCCCTCTGAACATTTCAAATATTTCAATTCTTTGAGGAAATGTTGGTTTCCTTCACTTTTCCACTTGATTTTATTCATTCTTCCACACTTTGCATAAATTTCTGCTTCTCTTATTTATAGATTTATTATGCAATCACATCACACATGTCAACATGCAAGTAAAATTAACATATCAGAAATTAAATTCTCAATTTTTTTTTCTTTTTTTTTTTTTGGTTAGATGACGAAACTTTATTCCCCACTCAAGTAAAAGTTGTAATTTGAGTTTTTGAAAATGCAAAATGTTGAGAATCCAACCAAATAATCAAAGACGAGAAAATAAAGACAACATGAATATCATGGATCACAAGAGGAGAATTTATTATACTAAGAAAATAAAATTGTTTTTTTTTTTAATAAAATTTGATTCTTCTAATCTAAATCTAAACAATTCTCTCAAATATTTAATGTATACGACAATGATCTAATTGTTGCTTTGAGTCTATTAAGAGCCTCACAACGTGGGGTATATGTATGAGCTAGATCTTGGAATCATAGATAAAGTAGAGCACAAGAATTGCGGTCAAAATCAAATAGGAATCATTTTCCAATTCACCTCCAGCTCTAGCTGAGTCACCAAACCCGCTCGAATCACCACGAGCAATACCAACTCTACCTGAGTTGCCAAACATACTTGAATCACCACGAGCACCATGATCAACAAGATCACAACTAGCTCCACCTGAGTTACAGGAAGATTCTCCAATATTATTGTTCGAATCACCATAAACAACCCGATCACAACCAACTCTATCTGGACTTTTGCTTACTGAACCATAAGCTGCAGTTGCATTGCATCCACAGTGATCGTCGAATCTTCTAACACATTTAACCAGGTCTTTCTCCGCTCCCTTAACACAACCCGGGCACCCTTGCTAACTTTCAAAATGCCACCTCCACTGGTATACATGTACCATTTTGAATCAAGAGTACTTTGAGAGATTAAATTCCTTTTTATACTTAGAACATGTTGAACCTGGCCAAGTATTCCAACTACCCCATTAAACATCTTGATTTTGAAATCACCAATCCCAGCACTTTACAAGACGCATTATTTCCCATCATCATAGAACCCTTTGTAAATGTTACTCCTTGTAACTGTTTCATATGAAGAAAATCAATCTCGGTTCGAACACATACGAAAAGTGAAGTCCGAATCAAGAATCAAATCCCCGTCGGAATTGTAGTCACCATCAATAATGTCAAAAAGATCTCTGTCACTGCCTTCTTCTGCGAGATTAACATTATCGGGATTTTCTTGTTGTTCTTTCTGATCTATTCTAGCAAACTTATTCTGTCACTCATAGCAATCATTTTTTATGTGCCCCATGTTATTGCAATACTAATAAACTTTATCTCTGTTGCTATCCTTGAATTGGCCCTTTCCATGACCACATATATTCCTCTCATCAATAACTCTCTAAATGGGTCATAGAACCAACAACAAGATGCTTTATCTTCTATTTAGAATAAAGTGCATCATAAACCTCGTAAATAGTAAGAGTATCCTGACTATAGATAATGGTATCTCCAAAAATCACATAAGAAGGCGACAACGAACATAACAATATTAGCCTTAAATCTTCTTCGACCAAATAATTAAAGACGAGAAAATAAGGGCAATATGAAAATAATGGATCACACAAGAAAACAAGATTTGTGTGGAAAAACATAATTTATTATACCAAGAAAATAACATTCTCTTTACAAGATCCGGTTCTCTCAATCTAAATCTAAACAACTCTCTCAAATTTCTAATGTATACAACAATTATCTAATTTTTATCTTGAGTCTATTAAGAGTCTGCACCATGTGGAGTATATATAAAGCAAATTCTGGAGTTATAGATGAAGTAGAGCACAAGAATTGCGATCAAAACCAAGTAGGAATCCTCTTCCAACCCGTTAGGTGGCGCTGCGGCGTCAACTGCCCAGTGCCCTAGTGCTAATGTTGGCGCCTCGACGCCCAGGGATCGACGTAAAGGTACATGCCTTGCTGGTACATTTTTTCTTTGCTGGGCACAATTCCCAATCCCTATTTAATTCCATCTCTCCTAGTACCTCGGCTTCGTGGCTCCGTCCTTGTGTTTCCAAAATAGTTATTCATCAATCCCAAAGTCTTTATTCCAGTCAAAAACTCAATTTGATGATAAGATTTGATTCTTTATCAAACTAGACTTCTAAATTAATATTATCTAAGTTTAATCTATAACCTACAATTTCAAATTACATGGAATTTAAGTAAAATAACACCAAACTAATCACCATCAACTGACCATTGGGTTTTGATCCATCAATCAAGCTACATGTACACTAAATTTTGACAACACTTAAGAGTGTTAAACTTGATGTATACCAAGTGTGTACAACTAGTTTAATCATTTGACCCATAGTTGTCATGTTTAACTCGATATCGCTACTGGTTCAATCATTACTAGATGAACAATTAGTTGCTAATTAATTGAATATGAGTATTGACCCAATTGATTGGACGAGTCTCACATTCACACGAGTGGCTACAAATACTAGTGAAAGACAAAAAAATATCGAAAATTAAAATATACACTTTGACATAATAAGTATATACTTCAAAACAGAATTTTTATTGAGACAAATTGAGAAACTGGCTTAATCATCAACCAAAGACTTAGCCATCGCAATTGTAGTGGAAATTACACCAAGAACTAGAGTTGTAAGCAAAAATCGAACTGAAATCGCATTTTAGAAATCGTTGGTTTGGTACCACGTGGACCCGTCAACGAAATGCTTTTGAACTAAACCAAACCGGTCAAAAACAGTTTGGTTTATGTTTGAGAATTTTAATTATGGTTTATAACCAAACCGAACTGACGAAAAAAATATATAAAAATGAAAAAATGAAAATTTCTGAAAAATCCAAATATGTAAAATTCAATAATTTTGTCATGTGGGTATTTTTGTCATTTTCTAATTTTCTATTACATATATATATTATTATTACTCAATAATCCTAATTTATATCTAATAATTTCAAGATTAACCTAATATATCAAAAGTCCTTTTCCTTTTCAAAATTCAGATGAATTTCAGCCGACATCGACACAGCCTTGAGCCACCAGCACCACACCAAATCGGAGACAGAGATCCTCGGTATTCGGTGATAATATTTGCTACGAATAAAGTTTCAGATCAATAATTTTTTAAGCAAACTGAGATAAGAAATCTGAAATTATATGAGTTTCGCATTTTTCTCAACTATTGGATGATTGTGAAATAAATTTATTCACTTTGACGGAAAATGTTTATCTATTATGTACATGATTTTATTCTATTTGTGTGGACATACTATTATTTTGTGACTGAATTAGACATGATAAAATATGTAAATAGAAGTTAAAAAGTGTTCATGTGCAATTTGATATGTAGATGAGTTGTTTAATAAACTAAAAGAAACTAACAATGACTCCAGTGACAATTATTCTTGCATCAATTTAATTGTTGTATTTTATTGTATGCTTGGATGTTTTGTTAAACTATTTCTTTAAGTGTTTTGAATTATAAGGATGATATCTATTCAGTTATCCTATTAAAGTCTTGGATTTTGATCCAGTAGGTATAAAGTTTATCATTTAAGGTGTTGTCTTATTGATGTCTCAGTAACTGTATTATGGAACTATATGCTTTCAGGTAAATATTTAGTTTATAAGTGTTTTAAGTCTTATATTTAGTTTATTGGACTTGTATTGTAACGTTATCATAACGTCTTAACCTAAAAAGGGTAAACAAAAAACTATTATTATGATTTCAATTGGATTTAGTTGGTATTTAAATTTATAGTAGATATATTTAGTTGTTTTAGATTTATTGTTGGTAAGATA
>CM032640.1:8479607-8543113 GCA_019097785.1 Fraxinus excelsior
TTTATAATTAAATTCCTTATTTTAATTGTTTATACAATATTTAATTATTATTAATAAAATATTAAATAAACATTTCAAAGAAACAATTTATTTTGCTTATTTAATATTTTATTATTTATAACTAAATAATATTTTATTTTGAAATAAACTACTTCTTGTAACTAAATAGTAATCAAACTATTAAAATAAACAAATAAATGAAATAATTTATTTTAATTGTTCATTTAATGTTTTATAAACAATTTCGATAAGTAATTTAAAATAATTTTTTAAATCCTTTATTTTTATTTTCTGTAAACAAGTTAAATAAGTAATTTAAAATAAATTCTTTAATTGTTTATTTAATATTTCATTGTAAAAGAATATTTTATAATTGTTTAAAATATTAATTATAATTAATAGAATATTAAATAAACAATTCAATATTTAATAGTTTATTATTTATAACTAAATAATATTTTATATTTTACAAGCTCTTTTTTTGTGAATTTTTCAAGTTGTTTACAAATTAAATTTAATTGTTTATGTAATATATAAATTAATTGTTTACTAAAATTCAATTATTTTCATTGTTAAATAAGTTAATTATTTATTTAAATTAAATATTAAATATATAATTAAAAATTCAAGATAAAACTAAACTATAATTAATATTAAATAATAAAATTAGAAATTAAATATGAAATAATTAAATAAAATATTTATTTAATATTATTTAAAAAAAAACATTTATGGGCCTTCTGCCATACGCCAGTTAAGTGAACTGGGTCGTGCCAGACGACCCATTTCACATCTGGGCATTTGGCCCGGATGGCCCAGATGCCCGGACGAGAAATGCTTTTCTCTCGTCGGCAATGGTAGAGATCGCCTCGGCGATCTCCGCCTCCCAAACATCATCCAAATCACACCAACACAGGCATTTCATCCATAAATAATTGATCTACAACTATTTCTTCAAAGATAATCAACAAAAATTCGAAAACATGCTTTATTTCTTCAATGATTTCAACCGTGCTGTGTAAAATAACATATAATTGTTTTCAAAACTCACATTGTTCAAGAGAAATGGCGGTTTCGGTTTAGGTCGTCGATTTTTTGACCGTCGGTCTTGCTCCTCGTCGTCGGGGCTAGAGATTTTGTTTTCTCTCCTATCTCCCTTCCAGTCACGTGTGAGGGTAAAAATGGGAAAATGCTTGACTTTTAAGTTTTATTAGTTTTTCCTTTCTTTTATACATGGTCAAAGGCTATTTTGAAAAAGTGGCCGGGTCAATCAGATATTTTTCACCATTTCCTCGTGACTTCATTTGGCTGATTCGGTGGGATTAAAATTAATTTTCTTTTGTATATTATGATAGAAGTTTTTGAAATGTATAGTTGAAAAGTTGTGACGTTCATGAAAGATGTGATTAATTTTACTTGTTTGACTTTGACTTAAATTAAAATTTGATTTTAATTAGAAACAAACATGAACAATGATTAGAACACGTTAATTCTCAAATAGTTTACGAGTACAATAAAAATGATATTTGAAAATCTTTGAACATAAAAATTTGTTTATATGGAATGAAATTTTTATACAATTCAATTATTTATTTACGTACATGTATAATAATTAACATTAGTTAATGTATATCATACTATAATTTAATCAATTAATTCTTCATGTTCATGCATGTACACTTTATATATTTTGGGGGCTATGCAATTACTCTACAAATACTAAGGGTGTGTTTGAGCCACATTATTTTGGAAAAATGTATTTCGGAATAGTAGATTGATGGAGAATGTGTGGTTGAAAAAGAAGGAAAAGTTATTGATGTGACGGAAAATATTATTACATTGAAAAATATGTGGTTGAAAATGAGTAGAAAAATAAAAATAAAATTTTAATATGTACCAAACATGACTAAAATTCAATTATTTATATATGTATATGTATACTAATTAACATTAAATCTTCAAGTTCATGTACATATATTTTGGGGCTATTCAATTAATATAAGATCAAGATTATTCATTTTATCATAAATTATTCAAGATCATATAATTTGGGACTATTCAATTATTATATGAATAAATAAATTATTCAAGTTCATTACACTTACATAATTAAATTATGATATAACGCCATTTGTCTAAATGTATACAAATTATTATTTTTCTATATCTATTAATTCAAATTAATTAAATTCCATATTGGTTCATTGTACACCCCGTTTATTTAAATGTATATAATTTTTTTCTATATTCATTGATTTAAATTAATTAAATTCCACGTGTTATGAATCTGTTCGATTGTTCTCATACAATTCAATTATTTATTTATTTGCGTGCATGTTTAATAATTAATATTCAATTAAATACATATTGAAAAATGAAAGGTAAAATATTATTGAAATAATTGAATTGTGGTGGAACTAAAATCGAATCTCATTTGATACGATAATTTAATATATTATAGATTAATTATTTTACTTGATTAAAATGATTGATATACCATGTTTTCCTACGCTTAAAAGTTACTTATAAGTAAATAAAAAATTCAATCAAATTAAGCATATGTTCGATACAAATTAAAATTAAAATTTTAAGATTTTAATTTAAATTAAGGTAAACAATAATTGAATTTTTTAATGAAATAATTGATTTTTTTAAAGAAAATGTGAGTTGGACATTTATTTTTTTAAATTTACGTTTAACGCATATTTAACTATTTTTTATATCTGTTTGAACTATTTGATATGCTTATAATTTAGTTCTCGAAATAAGTTTTGAGATGACATAAGTAGTTTTTAAATTCAATTAGCGTACGATCGTTGGAGGATTTTTAAAGTTAGCACGTTATCAAAATTTTTGAAATATTAATTTTGAACGATTTACTTTGACAAGTCGTAACATTCGCTACGATTGATCGTTTCGTACGCCATAAACAACGTAAAAAACTAAATCGTGACTATTTTAAAATTGTATGAAATATTTTGATTTCGTTTCACGTCCCACGATAACTTTGAAAAAATAAAAAATTTAAGTGGTGAAAAAAAAAAGGAACAAAGTTGGGGGGTCATGTGATCCCTAGGCCACCCCTGTGTCCGCCCATGTGTTTTGGTGTAATGAATTGGAGATGATTTTTACTTAGTGCAAGATTTGGTATAAAATAATGTAAAAGTTATCTCAAATTTTGGTGTAGTGTTTGAGATGGTCCGTTGCTTATTTTTTTTAATACCTAACCCCTCTTTGATGTACATTAAAATGGAAAGATTGTATCATTTTGGATGATGTGATGTTGAATATGTGGTTGAAAATGAATGAAAAGTTATTGGTGTGATGAAAAATATTTTTTCATTAAAAAATGAGTGATTGAAAATTAGTAGAAGAATGAGAATGAAAATTATAGTTAGGGGTGGGCGTGAGTTGGGTTGGTTTTTGCCCCAATCCAACATGGTCCGTTTGATCTAAAATCAAACCAACCCAACCCAATCAAGTGTCGGTCGGGTTAGGTTGGGTTGGTCGGGTTGCAAAAAATTATCTTTAAATTTTTGTAGCCAAAAGTAATATTTGGCCGGATTATATGTATTGGATGAAATTCTAAAGTGTTAAACGTACATCATACATAAAGGAATGATTAAAATTGTTCTTAAAACTATTTACCTAAAGACTAAAGATATTGTCACTCATTTAGTGTACAATTGTATACCTCACTATCTATACTAAAAATTAAAATAATAATAATAATAATGACAAGCATAATATCCCTGTTAATCTGTCAAATTTTTTTTACATTTGACCCAAAAATGTAGAACAAACAGGGGCTTAACGTCATTTTTTTTTCGAGTTGGGTTGGGTCGGGTCGGGTTTAGAGTGCCAACCTCCGACTCAAACCCAAACCCAAACCCAAACCAAAAACCTGAAAACAGCCCAAAAAATGCAAAAAATCAACCCAAACCGATCGATTTGGGTCAGTTTCGTCGAATCGATCGATTTTTTGCCTACCCCTAATTATAGTGTGACTTAAACAGGGGCTTAGTCAATAACATGTCGACATTGGAAATTATTGAATCCAAAAATCAAATGGATCAACAACAAAAGCTATATTCAGCCCTGTTTGAGTTACATTAAAAATCTTATTCTTCTACTCATTTTCAATCACACATTTTTCATCACATCAGTAATTTTTCCTTCTTTTTTAATCACACATTATCCATCAATCTATTATTCCAAAATAATGTGGCTCAAACACACAATTTTCAATCATTAAGTACTTATAAGTAAATTACTAATAAGTGAATTTTAATCTAGTTTAGAGTTTGTTTGACATGACTTTTACTTTTACTTTTGTTTCTTATAGAAGAAATTTTGGAGGGAGATACCTTCATTTTTTTCGAAAACTAAATTTAAAAAAAGCTTTCTATTTCGGAAGTACTTTTAGATGAAGCCTTATTAGACAATTTCATCTAAAACTCCTATCTATCATAAATATTTTCATAGAGAGTGTTTGGTAGAGATTTAAATTAGATTTTTAGTACATTGTGATAGAAATGTTTGAAATGTGTAGTTAATTTTTTTTTGAAATTTATGAAAGATGTGACTAATATTCATGATTTGATTTTAACTTAAAAATTAATATTAGATTTTAATCCAAAACTCTTAGCCTATGTTTGACTCCTATTTTGGGAGAAAAATTGGTTTTTGAATAGTAATTGATAGAATAATGTCTGATTAAAAAGTAAGAAGAATTTTTGAATTTATGTGTAATATTATTTTATTGATAGAATGTGTGGTTGAAATGAATAAAGAAAAAATGAATGAGAATGATAACGGAAAAAAAATGGGGTCAAACATGGGCTTAAGATTAGCCAAAGGGAAAAATACATAAATCCTACCTTTACTTTACACTATTTCAAAAATGACAAAACAACTTTCACATTTCAAAAATAAGATATTTCACCTATACATACACATATTTATTTATATTTATATATATATATATATATATATATAAATATTTATTTATATAAATATATAGAAAGATAATTATATATAATATAATTAATTAACCCACCCCCACTTCTACCATCCCTACCGCTCCGGCGATCGCTCCGATTCCGGCGACCGTTCCGGCGACTTTTCCGACGACGACGACTTTCCGGCGACTTTTCCGACGACGACTTTTCCGGCGACTGTTCTGGTTACCATTGATGGTCACAGTCCAGGTCACAAGTCATTAGTCACAAGTCACAGCTCAGGTCACAACGCATTTTTATTTTTTTATAATGATTAATAACTTGATAAGGCTAATGTTTCACATTTTTGTTAATAGTCACGAGTTATTTTCAATTGGTCACGGCACAGGTTACAATATATTCACACTTTTGTTCATAATCTCATGTTATTTTCAAATGGTCACAGCACATGTCACAAAATGTTTTTACACATTACTCTAATTTTTGTTGATAGTCACAGATTTATTTTAAATGGTCACAGAACAGGTCACGCAATATTTTTTCACATGGCCCAGGTCACGGCATAGGTCACAGCACAAAACTCAAGGCACATGGCTCAAGTCATAGCATAGGTCACAAGTTTACAGTCCAAGTCACAGCGCACGTCACAAGTTCACAGCCCAGGTCACAGCTCACGTCACAAGTCACATCCCGAAGGTGTTACGTGCCAACACCACCATCGCCTTCAACCACACAAATCATCCATCGCAAAACCCCCCGCCACCACACCCGCAACACACACCACCACCATCTCCGTTTACACCACCCCCGCCAAAGAATCCACAAAACCCGCACCACCATTCAACTGCGCTTCCACCTCTACCGCACCACCAAACTGTTGCAGCGGAAGGGTGAAAACCACCATTCCATAGCACCACCGCCACAACAAAACTGCAAAAACCATCAGCACCACCGCCATTTTCAATCCCACTACTGTACAGACCAACCACATCAGATCGCACCGTACACATCCACTACTTCACAGACCAACCATATCGCACCCACCGCACCGCACACAGAAAAAAGGAAGAATAGTGGATTTGCACTCCCGACTGTAGCAGTGAAGGGTGAAGCAACTTCGTGGCCATCTTCGCAATGGAAGCAGCAAAGGGCAAAGCAACTTCAAATCGCCGCAGCGACGCTCACATCGAGTGAGAGATCTGAAAATGCGACTAGCAGTGGTTCTGGTGGGAGAAATGGGGGATCATTCGCGTGGCGACTGGTAGTGGTTCTAGTGGATGACGCCGCGAGAAGGATGATGCCGCTGCCCGAATGATGGTGTCGGTGTTCTGAGGAGGCGATGGTGTTGGTGCCGGTGGGCGACGCGATCTGTGGCTACGACTCCGAGTTCTCCTCCGGCGAGCGACGCACTTCGGTAGGCATGGTGGAGGCAACCGTGGTTGTGGCCGAGAGAGATGGGGGGAGGGTGATTGGTGAACGCCGCCGAGAGAGAAATAGATTGGAGGGGGAAGGCGGCGAGGGAGTGAAATTGAAACAGAAACTGTGAATCTGATTAAAATTAGGGATTTAAGGTGGGGGTGGGTGTATATAAATTAATTTTTATAATATTATTATTAATTATTAATTAAATATTAAAAACCTGTATCTATATATAAAACATCTTATTTTTGAAAAATAAAACTTAAAATCTGATTTTTGAACTTGAATTTTGAAAAGTAGGGAAATGAGTAATTTCCACTTAGCCAAATCCATTCAAAAGCAACCTTGGTCCAAAATGCTCACGTCTGTCAGAGTACATACTAACCGCGACTGATAATTTGGGGTCCATGTAGCGATGGAGACGAAGAGGGTTCGATTGGTATTCAAAAATGACGATGTTTTGAGAGAAGCGCAGAAATCGGACGGCCTGAATCGATGCTGGGTTTTGTTGAAACCGAATCAACACAGGACAATTGCCGATATTACCTCTCACCTCGTCCACGCTTTCCAGCTCCACCAGTCGTGCCCCCATGGCCTCCTCCTCTCCGTAACCTTCCCTTTTATTTTATAATTTTGTGTTTTGGGTTCTGTCCAGTGACCGAATTGGGAATGCTGTTGGTACATTGGTGCAAAAATCTGATGCTTTTTTTTCCCTTGTATGTTTGACTATTTGCTATAATACATGCGCAAGGAAAAACTCTTGCATGCTAAAAATTCCTGGTGATTCCTCCGAATGACTGAAAATGCCCTGCCCTGCCTTGCCTTGAAGAATTGAATATTTGAGCATTCTTCAGTGGCAAAACCTCTTGCTGATTTTATAGTGTTTGTGGCCATTTTCTCGTGTCATATTTTTCCACCCTGTATGGTGGTTTTTTTAATAATGTGCTAACATTTTTACCGGAGTGAGTGAGATGCCCAATTTTAAAATAGATACAATGGGGTTTATCTCTTCTTGTTACTTTATTTCTATGTAAGAAGTTATTTATGATCGAGGGTAATTAACTGAATTGATAACAGTGATTATCAAGTTAACAGGAAAAAAACAAGTAGAATGCATTTTTTGTTTTTCAAAATAAACTGGATTATTTTTCAGACAGGTCAAAACCAAAAAGTTTCTGTTTTGGTTAATAGTTTTTCTTTGTTGCTGGGTGTTATTTTATTAATTCTTACTAAATTCATGCAGATGGACGGATTTGTGTTGCCACCGTTTGAGTCGACTACCATTTTGAAGGATAAAGATCTGATCAGGTTAATTTAGTTGTAGATTCATGTGCGGAAGAAATTAAAATTGGTATCAATATGTTTTTACCCTTTTTAGTTTACATGTGGAAATGGATGTAATTTACCTATATTCTGTTTCGCATGTGGTGTCAGAGTAAGGAAGAAAGATGATGCTTTGGTTATAGAAGGACATAATGCTGTTCATTCAGTCAAGAAATTGAAAGCTTTAGAAAAGCGACCTGTTAATAGTAGTGTCTTGCTTTTATCAAATGTGGAGTTTGAGAAGGGAAAAGAAGTTTATGAGAGTGATGACTCTGAAGAGGAAGATGAAGATGACCTGTTGGAAGATGTGGAAAATCCATCTGGTGTAAATGCAGATTCCGAGCAAAAAAGAAAAGCATCGGAGAAACTTCAGTATTCCATGTACGTAATACTCTATGCTATCTTGCCCTTGTCTTATCATGTATTGCACGTATTACTTATGTTTGAAGATCAACGCCTTAATTTGTTAATTAAAAAACTCTGTTTGTGAAATATAGGAAGAAAAAAATACATTCTGAGGCTCCTGAAACTGTTGCAAGTGACGGACAAGTAGAAAAGATTGCAAACCCTCACCAGGATGGAGTTCTAACAAAACAAAAGAGCCATTCACATGTGGAGAAGAAATCTGATTCTAATGACAATGGAATCGTTGAGAACAATGAGGAAAATGCTAAATTAAGTGACAGCAATGATGATTCTATTCCCAGCAAGAAAAGGTAGGTTTATGTAAAAGATAGTCTTTCCTTTTTCAAGATAGGTTTATGTATAAGATAGTCTTTCCTTTTTCAAGATGATGTTTGCTTGCTGTTGTTTAACCTTTGGTTTTGACGGGCTAAAATACAGAGCACGTGCTTAAAATTCTTTCTAGTTTTAGATGTGGTTAGAATTTTACAAACTTGCAGGTCTCAAACCTATTCAACAGGGGTCATTCAAATATGAATTTCGACTTGCCTTTTTGGTTGAGGTCTAAAGAGACCATCCTGTAAAAAGCTAATGGTCATATGGTAGATTGATAATCTGTGTCAATGTATGAATAGCTGTCACTAACAATACCAAGAAACCTTTTTTTTTTTTTTTCATTTTTCCCTTTGTTCAACAAGACAAATCAGGACAGGCAACAGAGGCCAGAGAAAATGAATTGATGAAGTGCCCACCGTGGTGACTACTGCTGGGTGCTATTATTACCAGAATTAAAAAATTTCCCAGGGGCTATTCTCTTTTAGGAATCAAAATTCAAGATCAGTTTCTTCTTAATATTTTAAGGGTATTTGAAAAAGTAAAAGTATAACCGAGTGGATAGAAAATTGATTGATGGTCTTTAGATGTCAATGTATATGGGTGCATTGCAGATGCCAAAGCACTAATGGAATATTCAAATTTGCTTGACTTGGAGGTTAAAGGGAAGAATTCTTAGTACAAACTACTTCCTCACTTAACCATCTTTATCCCTTAATATGTGACATTAAATAAACTGAAACTTCGAACCTACTGGAAGTAGATAAGGGATTATGAGGTGGGCCATGTATCTGAATCGTGAATTGAAAAGATTAGTAAATAACAACTTGGAAAGGCCACTGCAAAATGTGCCCACTTAAGGAAAGTGGACCCTGTTTGAGACATCCCAAGGAGAAAAATTCATTTGAAGAGGGGAATATTTTTTGTTTGGATAGATGATCTTGTAATGAGGCCTTGTAACCTACATCTCTATTTGTTTTATTTCTACAAGCTTGTATTTGATATCCACTTCACAACCTTTACCATTTTACTAATGACATCCTAAGTTTTGCTATCTGGAGAAATGGCTCATTGGAATCTCAACTACAAAATTAGTAAGATTTATGTTATAGATACCTTTCTATTGTGCTACAGTAGTTCCTTTAAATGTTTAAGCATGTATAATTGTTGTCGATTTTTATATCATGTAAGTGTACGGATCCTAACAAGTAATATAGTGGACCAATGAGTTCGGATTTCGTTCCCATGAGGACTATTATCGAACAATTGGTTAAATTATTCCTAACTTTAATTTGATCTTAAACAAAGGTTTGTGATTGATGTCTAAATTATTCTAACTAAACTAAATTAATACAATGTACACAATGGGTTTTGAAAGTATGAATGTGGATGTTAGGTTTTACAATTTTACCTATGGATCCCTTTAATTCACCAATCAAGATTCATTACTATTGTAGTATTCGATCGTATTCTTCTAAATTATTCAATTTACCCATCTCGAGTTTTCATTGAGTCTATTTAACTAATTCAATTTCATATTTCTATGTGAATCAATCTCAGTTAAATGGAATATTAATTCCAAGAATTTATCTAATGACCGCAATAATTAATATAAATATCTCTACACGTAATATTAAATTATCGAATTTTACTATGTGGTCTAAATCTAAAATTGACCACTCGATTCGTAGTAAATTCACAAAATCATTGAATAATTGGCCAAAGAATTCAAAGCACTAAATTCATAAATAATCAACACGTGCATTTAAAGAACTTTAATCTTGAATAAAAGAAATAAAGGGTCACGTATAGATTGCTTAGCTATGAATTTAGGTACTTATAATAATGAAAGAAAAATAGAAAATATAAAGTTCATAACCGGGTTTTGAAATTTTGATCATGGAAAGAATTGGATCTTGCACCAAGAATCTTCTTTAACCTCAAAAGTTTTCAAACCCTAGCTTTTGCTCTTTGATAGAACCCCTGCGGATGGAAAATAATAGGTTAAGCCTCAGTGTGTGCAGAATCACAAGAAACTATGGGGATGAACTAGAACTTGAATGGATGTACTAATGGAAAACGACTGAATTGATATTGAAGAATGAAATGAACCGAATGTAAACAAATCCCAGGGCTATTTGAGAGACTCGGTCTCTCCCCCATTTCTAACAGAATTTCAGTAAAAATTGCCTGCTCCCCAACCCCCTTTTCCCTTATCTTTATTCACAATCCCTACCACACATTATTACATTTCTACCCCTATCTAACTCCTGATGACTTGGCAAGACCCTTATTCCTTCTCGCATATGTGAACAGGATAGGTCTTTCATTACTTGCCGCCTCGAAATCCACCTTGAGAAGCTTGGAAATTGTAGCCCGATAGTCTCAAAAGGTTTCCATATTGCCTCAAATTCCGGCAGATTCTTCCATTTAAATAAAATGTCAGGACCCCCAGCCTTGGTGTGAGGATTGGGTTGAACTCCTAGAATAGATTCTGGCTCCAAGATAAACTCGCCATCTTTTGACAGCCGAGGTGGAATGGATGAAACAGGTTGCAGGATGCCCAAGGCCTTGCGGAGCTGAGATACGTGGAAAATCGGGTAGATTGTCGCTGTAGATGGCAGTTTCAATTTATACGCAACCTTCCCAACCTTCGATTCCACTTCAAATGGTCCATAATACCTCAGGGACAATTTCTCGAAGGTTGTTTAGCCACTGACTTTCAGCGGTAGGGACGAAGCTTGAGGTAAACCAAATCCCCCAACTGAAATTGAATGTCACGGCGGTGTCCATCTGCGATCTCTTTCATCCGCAATTGTGCTTGAGAGAGCTGTACTTTTAGTTTCTTCAAGGCTTCATCCCGGTCTATTAACATCTGCTCCATAGATGAATTGACACTCATTCATCTCTTGAATGCAAGGATCTGAGGCGGCTCTCGGTTTTATATGATTTGGAAAGGAGTGAGCTTGGTGGCAGTATGGAAAAAGGTGTTATACCAAAATTCAGCCCAGTGTAAATATTGACTCCACAACCGTGGTCTACTGGAGGCAAAGCATCGCAAATATGTTTCCAGACATCGGTTCACAACCTCCGTTTGTTCATCGGGTTGTGGATGATAGACAGTACTATGCTTAAGAGCAGTCCCTTGAGCTTTGAACAATGCAATGAAGAAGGTGCTCATGAAGATCTTGTCTTTGTCGGAAACAATGAAGAGAGGCATGCTATGTAGTCTTATCACCTTGCAAATGAATACCTCAGCCACGGTGGGGATGGTAAAAGGGTGTTATAGCCTAACAAAGTGTCCATATTTACTTAGACGATCCACCACCACCAAAATTGTATCCACCCTACCTGACTGCGGTAATCCCACAATGAAATCCATCGAGATATCTTCCCAGACTAACTCAGGAAGTGGCAAGGGCTGTAATGGCCTCCTGGGGACAAAGCGACTTCCTGTAAAGCTTTCATCACCGTTCCTTGTACCTCCTCTGTCGCTATTTCCTTCCTAATCTCTTCTAATTGTAGAATCCTAAGGGTAGTAACAATAGGTAGTTTATTGCTCGCTGAATTCTGGAAAGAGCGTCTGCAACCTTATTTTCCAGCCATGGACGATACTGAATGTCAAAATGGTACCCCATTAGTTTAGTGAGCCACTTCTGATGATCATTACTGACCAAACGCTGCTCTAAGGATCCTCCGCTTGATTGTAAGGGTGGAAAGAAAATAAATTTCAGAGAAAGTAATTTTCTAGAAGTTGTTTTGCAGGGAATTGTTAATTTAGTGTGTTTGATTGGTATAATTTTCTACCCAATTTTTTTTTTAAAATTTTGTGTTCGTTTGACTTTATTTTACATGGAAATTTTCCATTAAAGTGATAATTTTTTTCCACAATTGGTTATAAAATTTGTTTCAATTGTCAAAAAGTAAAAAAAAAAAACGAAATTTTTTTAGGAATAAAAAAATCATTTTTAATCAAAGTTTAGTGTTCGTTTAACTTTGTTTTACATAAAAATTATCCATTAAAGTGAATTTTTTTTTTTTACAATTGGTTATGAAATTTGTTTTCATTGAAAAAAAAAAAATACAGGAGTGACCTCACACCTAGAAAATGGGGAGTGAAGGGGAAAAAGGAAAATTTTATGCATCAAACATTGCCAAAGATGGAAAATGCATGGAAAATGGATGCTATCAAACACTGCCTAATAAAAACTTCAAACTCCGCCAATCAGTTCGAACTAAGAAATGTCTGCCGAACAAGTAGTGACGCCATTTCTGGATAGCGAAAACTGCCACCATTAACTCCCTCTCATAAACTGATTTCTGTCTGACACTATGTGGTAGAACTCTGCTGAAGAAAGCAATAGGATGATACTGCCCCTAAGCCTTGCCCCGATGCATTTTCCCATTGATACCAAGCAAGTGCCTCACCCTCGAAACAAACTGCAATAGCCTTGATCTTCTCCCAATTGGTGAGTTGATTGATCGTGAAATGCCTATCCGCACGAAAAATCCACTCGTCAGGCGCTTCGCCATTGAAAATCGGCATTTCCAACCGGTGGTCTCGATGGTCCAACCTCCCAGTGGACCCGTTCTTCAAAGCTTCCCCCTAACTCCTGATTTTTTAACGGAACATTAGAACTCATAGTCGGTGCCGGGGAATTTGATGAATTTCCCTTTTCCTTCCTGTCTCTCTCCTGCGCGCCCCACTTTGTCGCCATCAGTTCGGATTCCTCCATTAACACCGCTAAGTCTCTTCGAAGCTCCGATTTCATCTTCCCTATCTCCCCCTTGCAATCCATCGAACCTCGACTCCAATTACCCCACCTGTTCGACGATCGTCATGTTTCTCGGATCTAACTAACTCCTGATGACTTGACAAGACCATTATTCCTTCTTGCATATGTGAACCGGATAGGAGGTCTATAACTCTTTGATCTTGATGATAATGTGTTTTTCTCTCCCCCCAAATTGTGTGGAACTTCCCTTAAAAGTTCCTCCATTTTTCTATTTATACTTCTCTTGTGTTTCTCGAATTTAGAGTTTTTCTAAGCTTTTAACGGGCTAAAACTGTACAACCCTAAAACAGGTGACGCAGCGATATAAATTTTGGTGGCGCTTAGGCGCTATGAGTGCAGCGCTTAGGTGCCGCCTCTTTGTTCCAAAACTGCTTCTTCAGGCTAATCACATCGCCTGAGCGCTGACTTGCTATTCTGAACTCCGCGTCTATTTAGTACTTTTATCATAACTTTTTCTTCCGATATCCGATTATGGCAATTCAAAATGTGTTGGAAAGATAACTAAAAGAGTTAACAACTTTGCTAGAGATAGTTTTTTCCAATTTGAACGTTTACTATGTCAAAAACGGATCTAATCTTTATCATGACTTTCTCTTCCGATATCCGATTATGACAATTCAAAATGTGTTGGAAAGATAACTAAAAGGATTAACAACTTTGCTAGAGATAGTTTTTTTCCAATTTGAACGTTTACTATGTCAAAAACGGATCTAATCTTGGATTAAAAATTTGGAACATACTTGTGCGGTTGAAAATTGATTTGTAAAAATATTTTGATCATATTTCACTCCTTTTTGACTTCTAATTGACCCATAGTATTCTTGAATTTTCATCGTGAGGTTCGACACAACTTTTGAGTATTTATACTTTAGTCTTCAAACTTTGGATCTTGCCATTTTAACCAATTTTCATTTTTTTTCTTTCAATTCCACTTCCTTTAATCGAGTTTCACCTAATAAACAAAATATACAATAAATTAGGCCATAATTGTTCAAAAGAACTATTAAGGCCATGTTTGGTACCGATTAAAATAAGATTTTAATCTAAGTCAAAGTCAAACAATCAATATTAACCACATTTTTCATGGGTCCTACAACTTTTCAACCACACATTTCAAAAACTTTTATCATAATTTACTAAAAATCTAATTTTAATCCCCCCAAACTTCCTCTAAATGTTTATATTTTTAGGTCCAAATAAGTGTATAAAATACACTTATCAATAATTGATTTTTAAATACACCGACTGTTTCTAGCATCACTTCTTTTCCTTGATAGATTTCTTGATTTTAGTTTGCTCGTGTTTTTAGAAGTTTGGAGCTTCAAGAGAATGGCAAAGAGATCAAGGATGCCAGCCATATACCTGAGGAAATAAAAAAGGTCATTTTAAGTACAGTATTGATATATAAGATATATTTGTCCTGTACTGTCCTTGTATATATGTACAGAAGTATTACTGTATAGAAAACTGAGTATTGAAAGATGCTGCAGTCTATTTATGGAAATAGAGGTAGATATGTAACTCATGATCATATAATTTTTATTTTTTTTGAGGAGCTTGTATAAATTAAGGGAACTTATCTTTTCCTGAAATTAGTGTTCCACTTGTTTAGCATGTGCCTCCAGTCTTTTACAAGATTCCAAATTGTCCATTTTTCTCAGCGCAGAATGCAATATGCTCTAAGCATTCTTGTATGATTGAGATTCGGTTTTCTGAGGCATCACAAATACTCTATTACTTAATTTAAATTTTAATATGAGTTCCGCGTTTATATTGGATTTTTTTTCTTTCTCCCCTTTCAAAGGAACAACAACCTAGAAATCTATATGGATTTTACCCTGTATATTTGCAGATTTCAAGTAGAAGTGCTATGCGGAAGCGTGCTAAAAGGCAATGGTTGCGGGAAATGGCGAAAATTCAGAAGAAAAATGCAAGTTCTGAATCAGAGAGTCTTGTAAGTTGTTAAACACGTGTAAAAGTCTTTTCCAACATTACTAACCTAAGTTACATTGGAAATTGACTACCTCAAATTTTCAGAAAAATGGGAAAGAGGACCAAGCTAAAGCTGAAAGAAATAAGGTGAATGGCCACCCAAGAGGAGTGGTGAGTTCTCTTATTCTCCTTAACCAAGCCTGATTATATTGACATGAAAATTAAATCCCTGAATTTCACAGAAATTTGAAAATAGACCTAGCTAAAGCTGAAAGAAAGGCTGTGGATGGCCAACCAAAGAGACTGGTGATCAATTTCTCGTTAGACTCGAGCATATTTGTTATTGACATGAAATCTCTATGTGCAGCTACATTGGAAGCAATTTCCTGGAAGTAAGACGTCTAACAATGTGGGAAAACATCAACAAAAAAATATAAATGCACATGAACACCCTAATAGAAATGGAGATACATCCTGGCAGTCAAATCAATATAGTGATGACGAGGCTGAAGCTGTTCCTGTTGTAGTAAGGCCGGGCCACATCTGCTTTGGGAATGTGGGGAAAGGTCTCTCTCTCTCTCTCTCTGTATTCATTTTAGGGCCCTGTTTGAGCCCCATTTCTTTTGTATAGAATGCATTTTGGAATAATAGATTGATGAAGAATGTGTGGTTAAAAATGAAGAAAAAGTTTTTGGGTGATGTGTAATATTATTTTATTAAAGAATGTGTAGTTGAAAAGAAGGGGGAGAAAAATGTATTTTGAAAAAAATGGGGATCAAACAAGGGCTTAGTGTTTATGTTTTAAGTGTGCATATGCTGGTCTTGTTTCAAGTGAATTGTGAATAAGCAATTTATCTGATTGACTGAATTATGATTTCCCTAATTTGAATGATAGACGGGTCTTTACACAGCATTTTAGTTGGCTCGTGTTTCAGTTCTGCGCATAGTAGTGATTTCAAGTGCTCTATCTCTTCTCTCAACTAAGCCCCTGTTTGTTTTCCATTCTTTCCAAACTCTTTTTTCTATATATACTCATTTTCAACCGCACATCCACACAATAAAATATTCTACACATAAACCCAAAAATTTTGCTTGCTTTTTAACTACACATTCTCCAAAAATTCACTATTCAAAACAACGTTTTTCCAAAAAATGGGCCACCAAACAGGGGCAAAATATTTCATTTACAATCAGATCTTATAATTTGATTTTTGTATCTCTCTTCATTTAGAAGTGGACAAGGACTTAGGTCCCATTTAAGATTCATTTTAGAGTCCAACTTCTGATTGTCTAATAATAAGAATTTGTTTTAGATGTTTGGTAAATTAAAAAAAAAAAAATGATTATAGAAGAATCTGAACTATCTGGCATCAGATTTTGAGAAGCAGCAAAAGGTTAGTTAATCTGTATTGGTAACCTTTTCCTGTTTTCACTGCTGTGTTTTGTTAGCAGACACAATTACGTAAAGAAGCATATCAAGTGATTCACTTCCATGTAGAATGTTATGTTACTCATAGATATTACTGTTATAATGTTGCAAATGGTGTTTTTTCCATGTCATGTTTTTCACTTATTCACAATTGAAATGTTGCTACCAGTTCATCTCTTGGAATTCCGTATTCCAGCATGATATGCTGCTACAGAGTTTTGATCTATGAACATTTTGATAGGCCACCCATCCAGTTGAAATATACCAGACGCAAGAAAACAGTAAGGGCAGAAAAGGAAAACGACCTGGAGGCATTCAATCAGCACATGGGAATATCAAGGGCAGTTAGCAAAGTTGTCACCAAGCCACAGATATAAATGGAATCAGAAAAGGGGAGGGGGCATGCAGAAAATTAGGAGGATCTAGAGGAGAGAAATTTGGACCTCTCGAATGTCCATCCGTCTTTTATTTCATTACTGTTACATTTCTATTGTTATAGCTGTACAATCTGCTATTCATTCCAGTAGCATATCTAAAATCCTATCAACTATCTGAAATGCAGAATTGAGATCAGTTTTCAGCCTAAACTATTTGGTTTTCTGTTTTCATCTTCAGTTATGCTCTTAAACAGGTGGGTGAATTACTTCTGCCACCGGAGTCTATCACATTTTCTATTATGTAGAACCAGCTTTGTTTCAGAGTCATACACTGGTGTATGTTTCTTTGTGTACATTATGATGCTTATTACATCCAACGTAGCAGCCATCTTTCTGGTTTTCTTGTAGATCAAAATGAGGTTTGAGGGAATTATATCAAGATGCTACAATATTTTTTGTTGTTTCATCTCTTCTACCTCAACATGGTACAGGCTTAGCCATTGTCTCCATTTCTCTTTGTCATCATATACCCATTGGGAATTACCTCGATATCACTAAGCACGAAGTTTATCTAAAAGTTCAGGAATCAAACTGTTTTTTGAGATTTTTCTCTTTCTTCCCTACTTTGCAATTCCGTTAAAGCTATGTTTGATAGGCTGGAAAATGACGCAAGAAAGAAAACAATCTCTAGATTCCACAAAAGTTGGCTGTTTGATTGGAACAATTTGACGGGGAAAAGTTTTTTTTACATAGTGGCTCACTTGTCACTTTTCTACGAAATTAATGAAAAGTGATTTCTAGGTTGGCTGACAAATTTTATTTTATTTTTTAAATACTTTTTTTGATTTTTTACTTTTTGGCAATCCAAACAAATTGTAATATAGATTATAAAAAAATTTATCCCAAAAAGTAACAATTTTGCATGAAAAACAAAGTCAAACGGATTAGATGGAAAATTATAGTATCAAACCCAATTAATTACAATTTCTAGGCAATTCAATTTATTGGAATTCATTTTCTTTCCACCCATTTTCCACTTTTGTAATCAAACGGATTCTAAACGTTTTGTCATTTCAATTGGTGCCATATAACCTTTGCAGAAATTGAGTTCCTCTTCAGGAAAAAAAATACAATGGAATGGAATTACCAGCAATAAGGCGGAAAAAAATGGGTTACCACAAAATGTTCGTTTTCTCAAAGAAATGATAGTAAAGATTCAAACAAAGAGTGTTCTGAAACACTGAATAATGGAAAAGAGACTGTCCTATATGGGAATTGACTTTGATAACCTTCAGCCTCTTCATAGCATGCCCCAAGGTATATTCTTCTTATACACTTTCACGACTTAACGCCATCACTTTAGATTTAGGGTGTGTTTGAGTAATATTATTTTGGAAGAATGTATTCTGAAATAGTAGATTGATGGAGAATGTGTGGTTGAAAAAGAAGGAAAAATTATTGATGTGATGGAAAATATTATTTTATTGAAAAATGTGTGATTGAAAATAAGTAGAAGAATGAGAATGAAAATTTTAATGTGTACCAAACACGGTCTTAAGATCAAATATTGAAATATTATTCTGATTTTCAGACCATCATCTGAAGCTTATGATACTTGTAGAATGAGGAAAACACTTGTGTAACTCATCAGTCATCAGTGTCAATTATCTTCTTATTCATTTTGCAGGAAGGAGATGTGATTGCATATCGAACTCTAGAGTTATCATCATCCTCGACTCCTGAGCATTTACCCTATCGAGTATAACATGATTCTAATAAGATTTTGAGGAAAAATTTAGCTTACCAGCAGACAACAATAATTGCTTTTTGACAATTTTCCTCGACTTGGGTTCGAAAAGTATCATGGTGTAATGCTGGATCCGATCAAGTTGTGCTGATACTGGTCTCAGAATACCCAATTGTTTCCAAGAAGTTGGATGATGATGAATCTACACAGCCAGATAACTCCCAATTGTTATTCTTCTTAAGGCTTCTTCTGTTGAGAGTAAAAGCTTGCATCCTGGATATATATATATATATTTTCCTACTGTTGTTCATCTTGAGCAGATTGATTTCTATTCACTTGTTGATGTCCGTATAGTAAAAGGTGGCAGTTTAGGACCAATAAATGTAGTCCCTAGCTAGGCAAATGGAAGTCCCGTGGGCAATGGAGATTGTTACTCGTGCAAATAATCATATAATAAATAAGTCACGTGGAGGGAAATCAAACCTGCACAAGGCCTGGAATTCGACCTACCCGATATTGTGTTTGGCGGTTGCTTATTTCATCCGACTCCATGTGCAAGAGACCCAGCCGAACCTCCGGCAGGAGAACTTAACCCATATAAATCGAAGCGCCAAAAGAGGGATTGATGGGACAACACGCTGTACACTGTCCCATCATGAATGAAAAGGCAATATAAGAAGATCTTGACATTTATGACATGATTCGATAGATGGTTAGGATGTGATGTATTAGTCAGGCAGATGAGGCCACGTAGTTTACTATCTAACGGTCTGTAATTATTGTATCCTACTATAAAAACACGGACTTAGCACCATTTGAGGTTAATGAAAATTTATGCACTCAAAGAAAACTTGAGCATTCTTTACTTAAAATATTACTTCTCAAGCCAACCCTCTTTTTATCATAAAAATAATCATATTACAAATCAAGAAAGACTTGGAACCATCGTTTTTTGTTGGACCATTTTTTGGGGTCAACAGATTGACGCCGTTTGTGGGAAACTTTGACACAATAACCACGTACATCCTAGTGGTAAAGGCCATCCTCGAAGAACTTTGAAGAAAGTTCTTGATTCTTGAAAAAGAATCATCGCAAGGAGGCAATCGAAAAAGGTACCATGAGTTCAAGCCACCAAGGAGCGCATAACGAAGAAAGAAGACATGAGGCTTCTGAAGAAGAGGTTCTCTGAACAAATGTTAATATGCACCGCCCCATCATCACCACAGAAGAGGCGGTACCGCCACGCGCTTGGCACAGAGAATTGGCAAGATAGCTATAAACATGAGGAATATGGCCCAACAAAACACCACCATGCAACAACTATTAATGCAGATGCAACAGTAGGCCGGGCCCCAGATGCCTCAGAACAGAACTTACCACTAGGAAGGCGAGTATGCTGACACAACAACATATCCTCAAAGGCAAGAGGAAGATAACCCAATAGAGAGGGACTTAGGAGCTGAAGCTTCCACCAACTATGCAACTAGTCACCTCGGTGATGATATACCTTTGGGAGAAAACCTCCCCCCAGAATACTCACAGGATTACAGACCACAAAGGTCTGCCAGTGTCTTTGACCGGATTGGACCTTCCAGGCCTAGGAATAGGCTGCATTAGCCTCCAACTCAAAGAACGCGGGAGCAGACCGAGGGAAATGAACCTCAGGGAGTCCAACCTCCCCCTAGAAATAGGCAGGAAAGGAGGGACACCGCTAACACAGGGAATCAGACCAATCCAGCGCCTAGGTATCAAGCAGATGGAAACGATTCCGACGAACCTTGCAGGTTATTCGAAATGGATGAGATGATGAGAGCCTGCCGTTTTCACAAGAACTGCGAAACACCCCAGTTCCTAATCACTTCGTCTCCTCCCCCCCAAGATACCCAAGTATGAGGGCAAGGGCGATCCGGCGAAACATCTCAATAACTACAAAACTCAGATGTCTTTAAGAGGAGCCTCGCCAGCATTGAAATGTAGAGCCTTCCATCTTACGCTGACAGGGGTGGCAGAAATTTGGTACAGTCGCATCCCTACAGGTAGCATCAGAAGCTGGCCAGACCTGAAGAATGCCTTTCTGAACCAATACTTATCCAGCAAAGAAGGGGAGGCCCCAATCCAAAGGCTGCAAGACATGAGGCAGCAGGCGGGGGAAACCTTGAAGAGCTACTTAGGTCGCTTCATTAATGAAATGACATATTGCGAGCAAGTCACGGATATATAGGCCCTTTCTGCCATAAGGGAAGGCCTTAACATGAACACTTTGTTTTGGAGGGACGTACGCAACAAGAACCCCACCACATATGATGCACTGGTGGAAATGATGAGAAGTGAAATTGTTAACGAAAAACTCATAGATCACCGTAACCGAACCTCAATGGGATTGCCACCACCCCAAAGACACAGGAGAGGCCCTGTGTCTCACCTGGTGGATCAACAATGGACTCAAGCTGGGCATACTATAGCCTCCACTTTAGGGCAGGGATTGGCCATCACGACATTGAACGCCGTACCTTCTTTGGCATATGAAGAAGAAGGTCCCAATACTCATAGGCCGCCAAATTTGCCCAATAGAAGAGGAAGAGGCAGGGCAACGGGTGGAGAGCCTAGAAATAGGCCATATCATGCATCCCATCAATCCTTCGGACACAACACTGAAAATCACGCGAACAAACAACGTCGCAACGAGTATGGTGACCCCCATAACGAAGGAAGGAACATCCATCGCCCCTAGGGAAATACCCAACCACTCCGACAGGAGCCTCGATACAATGATACAAGGTGGAACCGTCGGAACGAACCTCCCATAAGGCAACATGAGGAGGATATGAATACAGCACGAGGTCAAAGACTAAGAAAGGAACCTCCGGTTGATGCCAGGAATGTACCTATAAGAGAAATTGACACTATCATTGGCGGTCCGCATATTGGAGGAAGTTCCAAAAACGCTTTAAGGAACTACGCGAGAGAAGCCAAAGATCCTCCCATGTTGAGTTATTTAATCAACAATTCTGGCAGGGGGTCTAGGAGCACTCCACCAATTACCTTCTCACCAAAGGACTCCGTAGGGGTCCATGACCCACATTGTGACGCTTTGGTGGTCCGAGCCGTCGTGGCCAGAAATGGCCTCAAGAGCATGCTAATTGATAACGGGAGCTCGGTTAACATACTCTTCGGAACCACCTTTGATAAAATGATGGTAGATCATGAGCTGGCTCCCAAACCGCCCATTTATATGGTTTCACTGGCGACAGCATCGTCCTAAGGGGAAGAATTACTTTGGCAGTTGAGATGGGAGAATTTCCTTTCCGAGTCTAACACTTTATGGAATTTCTGGTGGTAGACCATAGGTCCGCCTATCATGGTGTTTTGGGACGACCCGCTTTAAGGGAACTAGAGGCAATAACTTCTACACCATCTCTGCATGAAATTCCCCACAAAAGAGGGGATCGCCACAGTCAGGGGTGATCAGGTAGGCTCCAGGGAATGCTACCTAAGCTCTTTGAGAAAATCCGAGCCCAGAAACATCAACATGGTGCTGATAGATGCGAGAATGGATGAAGCACCTGAAGAAGGTTGCACTCCTGAACAAGGGGGAAATGTCAATATGATATATGCCCTTGAAGGAGCACTAGAAGTAGACTGGATCCCAGGATCACTGAATCAAATTCACATGTTACTTTAGTGGAAAAGTTAGAGCTTTTTCCCATCAATTCAGAAGATCTCACTAAATCACTACAAATTGGAAAAGAACTCAACACGGAATTAAAAGCCAATATGAAGAACTTTTTGCTCGACAACTTGGATATATTCGCTTGGAAGCACGAAGATATGGTGGGCATTGACCCTAAAATCACTTGCCACCAACTCAACACAGACCCCAGGTTCGCTCCCCACCGACAAAAAAGAAGAGCTTTAAATCCGGAGCGGTACACAGCCTTAAAAGAGGAGGTACACCGACTTGTGTCCAATTAGTTCGCCAGGGAGGCAGTGTACCCGAAGTGAATATCCAACCCTGTTCTGGTAAAGAAGGCTAACGGCAAGTGGAGGGTCTGCGTGGATTTTTCTAACCTCAACCAAGCCTGTCCAAAAGACAGTTTCCACTTCCAAGGATCGACCAATTAGTCGACTCTACTGCAGGACATGAACTTCTAAGCTTCATAGATGCCTATTCAGGGTACAACCAGATCCCAGGAACACACCTCCTTCGTAACTGATTGGCGTTTGTATTGTTACAGGGTAATGCCTTTCGGTTTAAAGAATGTCGGTGCCACTTACCAACGGCTAGTTAACAGGATGTTCGTTGACCTATTGGGTAAAACGATGGAGGTATACGTGGACGATATTTTAGTAAAAAGCCTCAAATCGACAGACCACCTAACGCACTTGCAAGCCATATTCGAAATTCTCAGAAAATATCACATGAAGCTCAATCCGTCTAAATGCGCCTTTGGGGTCGCCTCGGGAAAGTTCTTGGGATACATGGTTAACCAGCGGGGCATTGAGGCGAACCTTGAGAAAATCAAAGCTCTACTGAACATGAGGTCTCCCAACAAGCTAAATGAGGTGCAATGCCTCACGGGAAGACTTGCAGCACTGAATCGCTTAATCTCCAAAGCTACCGACAGATGCCTCCCATTCTTCCAGGTTCTGAAGGGAGGAAAGAAATTCCAATGGAGCGAGGAATGCGAAGAGGCGTTTCAGGGTCTGAAGAAACACCTGGATCATGCCCCGCTCCTCTCCAAACCAAAAGAAGGAGAGGTTCTGTCATTATACCCGGCTGTAAGTGCCAATGCAGTAAGCTCGGTACTTGTGATGGAACAAGATAATATACAACTGCCTGTGTATTATGTTAGCAAGGCTTTTCTACCAGCGGAAACGCGTTATACTAATGTGGAGAAGCTAGCTTTATTGCTCATGATTGCCTTAAGAAAATTGAGGCCTATTTCCAGGCCCACAGTATCCGTGTCCTGACAAACCTCCTCCTCAAGCAGGTGCTCCAGAAACCGGATGCTTCCGGAAGATTAATGAAATGGGCTATGGAGCTAAGTGAGTTCAACATCTCATACTAGTCCAGAACTGCCATGAAGGGACAAGCCGAAGCGAATTTATGGCGGAGTTTATAGAAGCGACAAACATCAATACTACCATGGAACCCGTGGAACCACCGACTTGGGTATTGTTTGTGGACATGTCGGTTGGAGAAAGTGGTTCCGGGGCTAGAGTGCTGCTAGAAAGCCCAGAAGGCCACAAACTTAACTGCGCCGTAAGGTTCAGATTTAAGACAACCAACAATGCGACCGAATATGAGGCACTCTTGGCAAGCCTCAAACTAGCCAAAGAAATGCAGGTGAAAAGTGTGGCTGTCCGAAGCGATTCGCAACTCGTGGTAAGCCAGGTCAACGATGATTTTGCCGCCAAAGACAAGGGTATGTTAACTTACCTGCAGAAGGTCAGGGAACTGATCCCTTACTTCAATAAATTTGAATTGACCCAAGTCCCCAGGGTAGATAACGCACATGCAGACGCGCTATCGAAGTTGGCCAGCAGTAAGGATTCGGAGTTACTCAAGTTCGTACCCATTGACTATCTCACCAAGCCTTCCACAGCTAAGTCAGAAGAGGTGATGTGGATTGTAGAAACTCCCAACTAGATGCGACCCATCCTAGCATATTTCAAGGATCACATCCTCCCAAAAAATAAGCAAGAGGCTCGAAAACTCAGACGCAGAGCTGCTCACTACATAATCAAGGACGAGGTCTTATACAAAAGAGGGTTCTCTTTGCCACTCATACGATGCACCGGGGTGACGAAGCGGACTACATTTTAAGGGAAATACACGAGGGAATATGTGGAAACCATACTGGGGGTTTGACCCTCACCCACAAAATCTTAAGACAAAGGTATTACTGGCCTACCTTAAAGAAGGACGCCATTTACTTCGTGAAGAGATGTGACAAGTGTCAATGCTTCTCCCCTATACAGAGACAGCTGTCCCAGGAACTCACTGTTGTATCCAATCCTTAGCCCTTTTCCAAGTGGGGGATTGACCTGATAGGGGCCATGCCCAAGGGAAAGGGAGGGCTAATTATGCAGTTGTCGCCATCAACTATTTCACTAAATGGGTTCAAGCTGAACCGCTAGCAAAGATCACCGAAGCACACACATCCAGGTTTCTATGGAAGAATATTGTATGTCGGTTCGGAATCCCATATTCTATAGTTACGGATAATAGGCGACAGTTCGATAACAAGAAACTTCGCGACCTTTGCGATGAACTAGGCATCAAAAAACATTTCTCCTCCCCTCACCATCCTCAAGCAAATGGCCAAATTGAGGCTGTTAACAAGACCATAAATCATCTACTCAAGAAGAAGCTTGACGAGTCAAAAGGAGCATGGGTGGATGAGTTTTCCAATGTGTTATGGGCAATAAGAACTACGAGTCAAACTGCTATTGGTGAAACTCCATTTTCCATCATTTATGGTGCAGAAGCAATGAGCCCAGTGGAAGTTAGTTTACCGTCACTTTGGTGCCTGCACTTCAACGAAGTCACCAACGAAGAAATAAGGTGAGGTGAACTTGACTTTCTTGAAAAAAGGAGAGAGGCCTCACAGCTTAAATTGGTGGCATACCAAAGGAAGATGATTCAATACTACAACGCCAAGGTCAAAGGGAAATCTTTCAAGAGAGGCGACTTGTGCTCCGAAGGGTGTTCCTATCCTCAAAGGAGCCTAGAGTAGGCACACTCGGTCCTAACTTGGAGGGTCCCTATCGAATTGCAGATGAAGTCCGGCCAGGAACGTTCTTGATTTAAAATCTGGATGGAAATGCTCAGCCCTATCCGTGGAATATGGAACACCTCCGTACGTATTATCAGTAAGACCTCATATATATGTAAACTGCTTATGATCAAATAAACGTCTCTTATTTTGCCCATAACTCCATCAAATTATCAATTATGACAAGTTCATAAATTATTGGCTAAATATGATCAGTTCATACGCCTCCGTCAAACGGTTAATATATGGTGAGCCCATAACTCCATCAAATTATCAATTATGACGAGTTCATAAATTATTGGCTAAATATGATCAGTTCATACGCCTTCGTGAAACGATTAATATATGGCGAGCCCATAACTCCATCGAATTATCAATTATGACGAGTTCATAAATTATTGGCTAAATTATTAAGTATGACCAGCTCGTGTTTTCTCCATCAAAGGTTCCTCTATGACGAACTCATGCAGCATTTCATAACATTCGCAAAAGTGTGTGCTACCTAAATCACGCCAGATAACTAAGTATTATCATTTAAGGGTCTACATTAGAGAAATAAGTACTGGCAAAATCATAAAGGAGCATATAACACAAAAAGGTTTAATGAAAGAAACCAATTTCATTGCAATCAAAATTTACAAATGGGCCTAATCTACGCGCACGACGTCCTCCTTTGGAGACCCCTCCGAAGCCTCCGCCACCTCCGACCCTCCTTCAATAGCTGGAGTCGAGGGTTCTTCTGGCAAGAACTCATTCTTTAGGGGGAATAAATCCAACTGGGGATGCAGCTCTGCCAACCTTGAAAAGAGTTCATCATAAGCGACCCTCCGCCCATGAATTTCCAACCCATCGTACTCAGTGGTTTCATGAAAATGTGCCACGTAGTTATGGACCGTCGCCTCTTCAGCCTTCTTCAGTTTTTCATCAAAAGTCGACATCTCGACCTGAAGCTCCTCAACACGGGCCTTCAACTCCCCCTTTTCTTTATTTGCCGCCTCTGGGGCTACTGAAGCTATTTTCTGCAGATTATCCGAGTTTTCCACTCACTTCGTCAAGGTGTTTACATCAGCCCGACAGAGGTGGACTTCTTCCTTTAGCTCTTTATTTTCTTTTGAAAGCACCTCCACCGTGGACTTGGCCTCGACAAGCTTCAAGTTAGAGGCTTCAGCAGTTTTCTTGGCTAAAGAAGCAGCGGCATTGGCCTTAATAGTAGAAAACTCAGCATTATGGGTTCGGAGGGAATAATCCTTCATAATTCCTTGCATTCGCTTCGCCTCCATCTGGGCAGTAACGAAGAAGTTCTGCGAGCGAGCTTGCATGGCGGGCCCAGCTTCAAGCAGATTCTCTATGCCGCAAGATTCGGCGTGGGTGGCATACCTCTCGGTCCAGTACTTATGGCTAAGCCTCGCCACCCTTTGGGCCTCCACCGGAAGCATCTCCAAAATCGTTGAGGCAATTTCGTCGGTTCGACCTTTCAAAAAATTTTGAGCTTTATCGTCGCTGGGGATGCTCAAGTCAGTGACTTTCTTCTTTTTTCTCTAAAAGAGAACCCCTTCCTCCCTCACTTCATCACCTTCCACCACTAAAATGGAAGAAATAGGTTCGACCACCATGGGCCTCTTCAGTTACTCGCCCAAGGCAGTCTGTCGTTTCGGGGGAGGTGGGGGACCAACGTTTTTGGAAATAGTCAGTTTCTTCTTAAAAGGTCTGTCTGCAGATTCCTCTCCTTCCCTTTGCCCCCACTTCCTTACCTTTTTCATTAGCTTTCGAAGGAGGTGGCGGAGGGTTCACCTTGGACAAACGAGCCAGCTCATCCCTTTGGTTTTTATAAGAAGACGAACCTTTGCTCAGGGGTTTCTTTCTTTAAGCCTCTTCGAGGCTCCTCAAATCAAACAGGGTGGGCTTCACACGTTCCTTGTTATCGTGTTGACCTACAAAAAAGGCGAAAAATCAAATGCGCTATGGTAATAGAGGCGTAGAGAGAAAACAAGACCTATGATGTTACCTTTGGTAGCCATTAGAATGTGAGTGACAAAGGGGGCTTTCTTTGCAATCAAATTTTTGAAGTTCCTCTACTCTATAGGCAGTTCGTAGTTTGTCCTTACCACAGCCCATTCAGACGGGTCGAGTTAAAATCGACCAGCTGCAGCCGCACAAGCCTCTCATCAGTTCGACATTAAAAGAGATAAAATAATAAACATTAAAGATCAGATGGGGTTCGACTCACTATACTCATGATACTGGGTCGGTACTGTTATCTTTGGGACCACATCCCCTTCCACAGTCTGCCAATGACCCCTTACCCAAAATCAAGACGATTTCTAGTTTTTTTTATAAAGGTTGGGGTCCCCCAGATGAAGGGGGAATGTGAGCCCCATGGATTGATACAATACCATCCCTTGAAATCGACCCCCCACTAGAGGCTCGGGGTTGAAAAAGGGTTTGAAATACGTGAGGGGGAATATCCCCGCCTAGTGTAGCCTTTTTCCACAGGAAGAATGCCCCCGCTAGTTGACTCCAGGCGTTGGACACCAATTGGGTAGGGGCAAGGTTATACTGCCTAAGGATGAACCTAAAAAAAGGGTGCAAAGGCAACCTTAATCCCTCCGCCAGTATCGCCTCACTCACTGCCACACAGCCATGCCTTGGGAAACATGCTCTCTCCTCTTGGGTCCGTAACAGCAGTTCGATATCATTTGAGATCCTATATGACTCCCTAAACCCCTCAAGCTTGTCCTCCTTTATATCAGTTGGCCATAAAGAGGCCCACCACCTAACGCCATAGTCTATGGGCACCTCCTGCATCATCCACGCACTATGGGGGTCCCCCATTGCCTCCATAATCCTCTCAGTAGGAATAACTGGAGGGATCCCAGCCTTCGCACAGATAATAGCCATGTCTACCCTAGAAGACCCCCCAAATCTCCCATTTCTCGAAGAAGAAGCCATTAAAAGTGAGAAAAGGGTCGAGAATCGACTCAATAAAGAGAGGTACTTACACAAAATCTAGAAACCCAAGCCCTGAAGATATAAAACAAAAGAGCACGATCCAATCACTGGCTACAACAAGAAATATCGGGCTCGGACGAGAGAACTCCAAGAACTTAGTCTCTAAAAATCTGAGAAAGTGAAAAGATGAAAATGTGGGCTCCCAATGTCTTATATAGGTTTCACGAAAGAACCCCCACATCTGCATTAAAGTCGAAAGGACACCTGTTTTATTTCGAATCAAAGGTCCTGATGGATTCGTGTCTGACATGCACTCATAACACGCGTATACATAAGCATGAGTGCGCCGACATCATCATTGCGCATTAAATGTGCACGTTGCTCAAGTCTTGGGAATGGACAGAATATCCAACTGTCCTGTATTGGGAATCTACGAATTTTGAGTGCCACCAGGTCAGAAAATAGGATCGCCTTAACAAGTAAGGCCTCGCCTCAGTGGCGAAACCCACCTAAGATCACATGTCCTCTGAAACCCGCCATTCTGGCTCGACATAACTAAAGGGTTACGTCATACAATCCGTCCCCATTAACTCACGTTCCAAAGACGAATGCTTTATTCAACCAGGAATCATCCAGATCCCGAGCTGGCGCACGAATTTTACCCCCATTGCTCAATGCATTAAAGACGTACATGCACTACATAAATGATCGTACCTGGACTTAGGGGACTGATGTTACTCATGCAAATAATCATAAAACAAATAAGCCACGTGGAGGGAAATCGAACCTGCACAAGGCCTGGAATTCGGCCGACTCGATATTGCGTTTGGCGGTTGCTTATTTCATCCGACCCCATGTGCAAGAAACCCAGCCGAACCTCCGGCAGGAGAACTAAACTCGTATAAACCGAAGCGCCAAAAGAGAGATTGATGGGACAACAAGCTGTACACTGTCCCATCATGAATGAAAAGGCAATATAAGAAGATCTTGGCATGATTCGATAGATGATTAGGATGTGATGTATTAGTCAGGCAGATGAGGCCACGTAGTTTACTATCTAACGGTCTGTAATTATTGTATCCTACTATAAAAACACGCATTTAGCGCCATTTGAGGTTAATGAAAATTTATGCACTCAAAGAAAACTTGAGCATTCTTTACTTAAAATATTACTCCTCAAGCCAACCCCCTTTTTATCATAAAAATAATCATATTACAAATCAAGAAAGACTTGGAACCATCATTTTCTGTTGGACCATTTTTTGGGGTCAACAGAAATACTCCAGTAACTGTATGGTCGAGCGCTAATGATAAATATATTTATCCACTAAAACACTTGAAATTCACAAGTGATCTTATAAATCTTCTTCAAAGCAAGAATAATTTACTGCCTTCCGTTCTGACATTGTTCCATTTTGAGAGAACGAAGAAGCTAACGATGGTAAACCAACACAATCTTCTGCAACTTGTTCTTTTACCTAATGCCTAAAATTTGACATAATCTATTCAGACAACTTGATAATGGTTTATATAATTGTAGAGAGCAGTGGTGTAAGAACTTGGGGACCTTTTCTTAACTGAAACTTTAACTGCAGAGGAACAATTATCAGAGGAAAATAGCTGGGGCAAGAGTGCCAAGGTACAACTTCCGCAGCTATATGGCTGGGACAAAAATATCAATATGGAACAAGTACAGCATGAAAATAGCTGCGGCAAAATACCAAGACAGTACAACCTCAGCATGAAAACAGTCGGCGCAAGAATGCCAAGAATGTACAACCCCCAGGGAAAAGTAGTTGCGGCAAGCAGAATGCAGGCTGAAAACCATGGTCATTTAAAAGTTCGAGAGGAGGTGCACATGGCTCGACTATGTCTAGATGGAAGAATGGGAACTAGTTCAAGGTTTTCATTGTGTACAAATTCTATATTCTACCTAGTGTTTTTTTTAAACCTGCAGTAGAAATGACAATATGCTCACAATGTTGTACACGGGATCTTCATCTAATCTTACCTCATGTGCCACATTTTTAGACATCTAAGTTTTATTTACTCTTAGTTTAACCTTGTATGAAAGAGGTGATTAAACTTGTATAAAATTGAGCATGGATGTCCAAAACTTTTCTATGCAGTTTGCTATGCTTTGAAATTTGATGGATTTGCATGTTAATAATACACAAATTGCACAAGAAACCCATGACCTACCATTAATCTTATGTTTTATAGCGCAACAAAAATCAGAAATGCAATGCTCAACTACACAGGTTTATAGTGATTCACCTTCAGCTACAGCCACTTAATCATTCTTATGTTTTCAACTATGACGGAAAATTAGGAATACAAGTTTTTCTTCACTATATAATGGAAGGGAAGTCTAATATTTCTTTTTCTCAAAATGGCAAAATTATGTTCGCATGTAAACAAACTAGTAAATCTAGGAGTCTTCTAACGCTCTCTGTATTTATGTTAAAAAGCAACAGCTTAGGTGCTAAATGTAGAAATATTCTGAGGCACAATATTGAAGGGGAATTCTACACTTATTTGAGGGGATTCTGTACTCATGATTCCTACCTTTAGTATTGAGAAACTTATTCCCTGTACATGCTCGTCTTGGATTAAAAATCAAGTTTGCTCGCATCTCACAAGCAGAACCCGGAGTCATGCTGCTATGGGATGCCAATTCACTTCATTAGTGTTTCAGACACAAATCAGATTTACTTAGTCCACTGTTCAAGTCCGTCCTTAATGAGGAAAGATGCTCGAGGAGCTGCGCTGGTTCCTCATCTTCCTTGACTATCTGAAATTCCAAAAACACAAGTAAAAACGAGTTTACCCACTGCAAATTTGAAATTGAGACGATCATATGAAAGAGAACCCAAAATGTGACAAGAAGAATCGCAACCCCTTAAATGCTCAACTATAAAAGATTAAACAGGTTATAACATCAGTCATGATATAACAAGCAAAATGTTAACTAGATCTAGATGGTCCGATAAATGCAAGGTAAGAAGAAATTGAGCCCCATCTTGGACAATGAAAATACTAATATATTGATTGCTAGATATAGATACACATATATATACACCTCTATAGTATGGACACTTCAACTAGGGTGGCATGTTCGTGTCCGACATATATTGAACACATTTCAATACCGACACTCCTCAGACACTCTACCATAAACATTTTTTCACTTTTTATTAAAAATATTATATATTTTTATCTCAAAATTATTAATAAATAACAAATAGGTATTCATATTTAAAAGATTTCAACGAGAAAAATTAATAACAAGTATAAAACTAAATTTATACTATATAAATGAAGAATTTTATCAACGATCAGCGATGTATCGTGTCAGTACTCTTTTGAAAAATCGCATGTCGGTGTATCCGATGTGTATCGTGTCGAACGCTCGTGTCCGTGCATCATAGATATACACAATGCAGCCATTTATTAAGCTTGAGATTCCATATTAAAATATCAACTTTATTATAAGGAGTAACTCAAGCATTTATATGTTGTTATAGTTTCGATATTTAATTGGCGAGGGATTTACCCTTAACATACCCCCACAAGATAATGGCTCATTTGAGAACCCAAATCTTGAAATCAGTGTACTCATTTAAGTCATAATTGCATTGAATTGCTCACTTGAGCTTGGTAGATTCTAATATAAGACTTAAAATTCTATCTTAAAATACCTATCTTATTAAGAGGAGTAGCTTAAGCCTTTATTTGTCGGTTATAGTTTCGATATTTAATTGATATGGGATTTACCCTTAACATCATTAAGGTATGTTTGGCACCCAATACAGTTCAGGACTAGATTATGCAGTAGACAAGATTTGTTCTTTTTCTTTCTTACTAATTTTCAGTACTACTCAATCCACTTACCAAACATGTCATAAAGTGATTGTTAAATAATTTTAGTGCTGCTGCTTCAAGCTTATAATCTGAAGTTCTTATTTTCACCTAATGCCTTGCATATTTCCATCCCTTGTGTTAATCAGACTCGGTTTGCACTACTTTCTAACAATAATGCAATTACAAACCCAATAGTACGAGTCTCACAAAAGCAGTTGATATCTAACCTCAAATATGACCGCAAAAAAAAAAAAAAATCATCTGTATAAAGTATCAGTTAATTATATTGGTCGCATACATACCTTAATTTGAGCATTTGTGCTGAAACCCTTCACAGCAAGAAAACTTCGACCAACATTCTCCAAATGGGCAGGACTATTTTTGCATTTGCTGTCATTATCAATCAACTGATCATGTCCTCCATTCCATGATACTTCACGTCCCATCCATATGTATAAAATATTGGCATTATTTCCCTCAAAACTCACTGAGGGCACAAGAATGATGTAAATGGATCTAGAATCTAGGATGACACAAGGTGTGTCCATTTTATTCATTGAAGGCCACTGGTAGAATAATGAGTCAGTTGGTTGTGCTATTCTATCGGTCATATCATTCGACATCAGATCAAATGTGTTGTACTCTTTATCATCTTGTAATCGACTTAGGAGATCATTGTCAGCTGCATAGTCATTAGAATCTGGCATTGGTTCTTCTCTGTCCATCTCAAAAGAAACCTCCTGTCTCGAGCTGCTACATTTGATATCCCTCATTATCTCATCTTCGATGCAAGGAAGAGATTTTGACGAGTTTTCTGGAATCAGAGATACCTCATCAACAGTGGGCAACATCATGCGAGGAGGACGAATGTTCCCTCTACGTTCTGCAAGGGATAGTGAAGGTTCTTCACAAGACGAACAACTGCCTGTTGCTCTCGAAGTGCAACCAGCCAAAAATGCCTCTTCCGGTGGAGGGGAAGTTGCTTTATGAAGTAAACATTCACTTTCCTCAGCAGAACCACCCTTATCAAGATCGTGATTTTTATATTCAAGTCCCGAAGGTGACGGCAAAGTCGAGAAATATGATAAGTCAGACCAGATAGATGATGAGGGTGAGAAGGTAAATGAACTCGAATATTCAGAGGTCGAAGGTGAGAGCGATGGAGATGTTGAACTGGACTTTGGTTTATTAACAAGAAATGAAGAAAAAGAATCCAGTGAACTGAATGAAGGAGATGGTGACAAAGACGTAACAGTAGGACAAGCCGAAAATCCCACTTCTTTAAACTTAGTATTCATCCATCCCGGGCTACTGGTTGCATAAGAAGCAGAGGAATCCAGTGAATCACACTGAGGACTGGAAGGCATTAAAAGATCAGAAGAAGGGACAGAGGCTTCGACTTCTTTACAAGATTCTATCGTATCCAGGTTATCACGTGTTTGGGTCATGTTATAGTTCAATCTAGATGAGGTTATTAACTCTTTTACTATACCACTAGCAAATTTCCTTCTCAATCTGCTCCAGCCATTTCCTCTAGCAGGAAGACATGTCTCAGATTCGGTCCCCGATAATGGAAAAGGTGGAACAACCCCACCGGAAAGTGCTTTCTGGAATATCTCAAAATCGACATCATATTCATCGACCTTCCTCTTACCATTACATTGATGAGAGAAAGAAGCAAGAGTGTCAGCCCTGGGAGATGACTCATCCGCTAACTGTTTCTCATAGCCGAGAGCATCCCACAATTCAGACGTCTCCTCACCTTCTTTTATGGTTTTTATGGGACCCTGGGCCCTTTCATAATGAATAACTTGAGAGGCAGCTGCAGAGGCATTATCCGATATCACTGAGAAGCAATGCTTTCCTGTCCAGACAAATATAGCAGAAGGAATGTGAATAATGAATGCCCCACGAGAATCGAGTTTGTTTACACCTGGATCAATCAACATTTTTGGCACAAGATGAAGGGGATCGTACGGGGAGTGGGGCGCCATTCGATACATCCTAAGTACAGAAGTGGGGCTTGCAGGCTGAGCATGTACCCGTTTCTGGCACAGCAAAAGTTGGCAAGCAAATCCCAAATTCGGGTTTGTCACTCCTCGGGCTGCTTTAACATGCTGGAATGCATCCTCAAAGCTCTGTCCCTCTTTCCACATAAGATATGCAATGACCAAAGAGGTTGATCGAGACACCCCCTGGCAACAATGAACAAGAACACGACCACCTTGTTCTCGAACATCTTCAAAATAATCGAACACATCATAGAGAATACTTGTAATATCCTCTGATGGGCTGTCCCGGAGCCAAAGTGTCTTGTACACGAGCTCATTCTTGAAATATTCAGGACAAACAAACCCCACACAGTTCAACACATGGGTAATTCTATTCTGCTGGAGAATTTCACGACTCTTTGCAATAGCATCGCTTCCCAGATATATATGGTCCAAAATCCTTGAGCATTCCTTATTAAAGAAAGCGAGTTTGTCTTTCTTGAATTCAAATTCTCTAGGAGGTTGATCCAAACTCATGTTTTCACGGGATGTCATCGATCCAAGCCTTGCACCGGGAGTTGAGGGATTTGGCCATATGCCAAGGTCGTCTGAGCCAGCTCTTGGCCATTCCTCAATGCTTGGTCTTGTGATTGACAGAGGATGAAGGGGCGGCAAACAAGCCCGAGCCTTGCTGTTCCATTGTGGCCTATAATTCGGCTTTCTTGGTGATCGATCACTCCACGAAACCGATCGTGAGTATGTTTTCCTATTACCGATTGATGGCTCATCCTTATCCTCTTCCTTAAACATTTCAAAAGTTAAACTCCCACCCTGTAAAACCAATTAAACCCATTTGAGGATTTTTCCAATAAACCCCATATCAAACATCAAAAGTGAAAATTCATATCAAAACGAGAAACTTTAACTGAAATTTCAGAACCTAAATAATAACCCTTTTAAGAAAAATCCCAAAACATCAAAATTCTAAACAATAAATATCGAAGCTAAAAAAATTTCAAAGAAAATTCAAAATTCAAAGATACTCACATGCGGATTCTTCAAGGAAAGCTCAAGGAAACAATCATATATATAATTACAACTCAAAAATTGCTGCTATATTCTTACCTAAAACTTGACCGTCGCCTGTCAAAAACTCTCTTTACATAAAGAAAATAAGAAATAAAACGCAAATATGACTAAGTAAACTCCCATAAAAACATAGATATTATCATGGGGACATATTTTCCACATATAGAAGCAAGAATAATAGAAAAAGTGCATGGAAAATTCAATTCAACCATATAATACCTTCCAACATTTTCAATAAAAGAAAAAAGAAATACTAACACGAAATAGCTTATTGTTTGTTGGGCAATTGCAGCAGTCATTTGATTATTCTGAGATTATGTATGAATGATCAGTACATACAACAGAATACACGTTCAAAGGGTTCATATGAATGTTTGAAAGAGAGAGAGAGAGAGACGTAGCCTCGCAGGTAAGCCAGAAAAAAGTGAAAAGGACAGGTTGGCAATTTCATAGATGTGAAACAAGAACTGGTCAAACTTGCCACGTCATTATGGGATGACCCATTAAGATTCAAGAAGGGTTTTTTAAAATTTTTATTATGTGTCTAAAATATGCTGGAGACACGGAGAGGTCACCCAATTATGAGAAGTTTCATTTTAGTTATGCATTTTCTTTTAATTTAAATGATATTGTCACAAAAATATTTTTTACGTTTTATGCGACAGACGAATTTTCTTACATAGACCATATAAATGGTTAACGCAACTTTTAGAAGTGCAAATTAGCGTTAATTGTCTTTAAGAACACGATCTTAGCGTTAAAAACGTGGAATTTGAATTATTCTCGAACAAAATTATTGTCACCAAGAGGAGTTGACAAGAGCAAGTATGTTTTCCATGAGGAAAGGATTCGAAAGAAGTTAAGTTTTGTGACCTTATGATGATTTGGGATAAAAAATTATTTGAATGGTTAAAATGAAATTTTACTCAAAGTTGGGTGACCTTCAACCTTTTAACTCATTTTAAATATTTTTTTCCACTCCAAGATGGTGGCTACAAATGAGAAAAAATATTATTAAAAAATGATATCAAATCAATATTAGAGGCTTTCAAGTTTCAAGTCAAAGAGAAACTCAACAAAATGGAAAATTAGCATATTTGGTTATTTCTTGCTATTTATTTTTGCAATGTAGAGTAAGAATTTTAGTCCTCGTTGATTTTGATTTTTGAGAAGTGAATTTTTGTGAAAAATATTCCTTTTTAATAAGATATGTAGTTAAAAATAGAAAAAAAAAATTATAGATCCGCGTGTAAAATTATTTTATTAAAAGAATATGTAACTAAAAATAAGTTCAAAGAAAAGTAATTTAAAAATAAAAATAAAATAAGTACTTGATAGCAAAGGAAGATACGTTGCCAAGTTTGGGGGGGGGGGGGGGGGGGGGGGGGGGGGGGGGGGGGGGGGGGATGGGTAAAAAATGAATTTGCTTGTAGGTTTTGAAGTTCTATCCTTGGTGGGTTCAATTGAGCCGAGTTTAATTGAGAATGGACACACGGTAGATACAGAATGGTCGTGGACTCAAAAGTTCAAAATCTTATAAAATAAAGGCTAAATCCCGTGATATTAATTTAAGTACCTTTTCTCTTGTATAATAAATGAACAAGTTGACTAATCCATCTATTTTGCAAGCTTGATCCGCACTTAAAAAGTAACCTCTCACATGGATTTCAACATCAACAGTCCTTATTCCAACAGACCGTGGTTGTAAATTGGCCATTAATGGCTGTACTTTTTATTTTCCATGGACAAGAAGAAGTGGGCTTACACTTACGTACAATTCAACTTGTGCCCTGCCCCCACCCCCACCCACTTGGAGCCAGGTTCATAGGAAATTGAGATGAACCTATCATATAAGCCAGTTTCACTCATTTTTGGTATTTAATCGTAAGTCAAAAAAGATTGGCGAGAAATAAATTAAGCAAAGAATTATCGTAAAAGTTCAAAAAAACTTGTAGAATAATCTTCAGAAAATAGATACACTTGCATACAAACAATCCTTTAATCTGCCTCTGTATAGTACCTTGAATCAAGAAGATTTTCATTTTCATGGTTTGTAGTAAAGTACAACTAATACCTAACAACAATTGGAGAACAAATATGCTAACAAACTAAACCGCATCAATTCAAGTTTCACAAGAATTACAAAGAGAAAGGAAGGAAAAAACATTTAAGAGAAATATAATCAAAGAAGGGGTTCAGAAAGTTCCATTTCATTTGCACTTTGGTGTGGTGTTGCAGAAGGACGTGAGCCGACAAAATCCAAGCCGAGCCATTGCCATGGCCAACATACATATCTCGGCCGAGTTAGGCCCATTCTTGAGGTTTCTTGGGAGTCTAGCTCTTCGAGTTGATGAGTCAGCTCTTCGACTCTGTCCCTCAGCCTAGACGCCCTCATATCTGCCAATTTTAATGATTTCTCAGCGGCATCTCTTGCTGCCATGGCTGCCGCTGCTGTTTCTTCTTTGAATTTCAGCTTTTTCTCCCATTCAATTACAGCTTTTTTTGCCTCCTCGAGTTCCTGGCGCACAGCTTCCAACTGCAGAAGCACATACACAAGATAAGTCTTATTTTTCCATTCTTAAAGTAACTTTTACGACTCTGGAATCATGGATGAGAACATGAATGATAAAAGATGGAGCAAAGAAGTTCAGTAAGAACTTCTCATTACGTAGAACTCTTCAGAAACTGTGGGCTTAATAAATATGGTCATAACGGAGAAGCTACAATTTGGAGACTGCAATAAGTGCTTGTTTGGTAGTACTTATAAGTTGTGGGTCATATAGAATGTATGGATAATAAGTGGGTACTAAGTTGCAAGTCCTACAAAATGTGTGGATAAAAAGTACATTTTACCAGCTTCAAAAAATTATAAGCTTCGCTAAACATGCACTAAAAAATTTTGCTTGCTGAAACCAAAACGAAATTATTCTAGCTTATCTTTGGGCACAGAAAGTTCACTCAAGATTTTATTCACTGTAAGCACGAGGCATCATAAACCCCATCAAGTTCACAAAAATAACCACGGATGAGAAATCAGAAAAGCAGAGTCGCCCTTTCTTAACATACCTGTGCAACATAATCTTGTTCGATTGCTTTCCCTGCTGCAGCTTCTTGTTGAGCTGCCATCTTCCACCGTGTGATTTCTTCTTCAGCAGCTGCAATATCCATCATAAGACCTTCAACCTAGTTAAGATTTTTCAAATATCAGAATTGAGAATGACGCATGCATAAAGGACAAGGAAGAAATCTTGAGTCCTGTGCATTGTCAAACAATCATACATGAGATAAAGAAAATCAAATATTGGAATTTCAACATTGTTGATATCATTTAAGGACCGAATAATGATAACTTACATTTTCATTTGCCACTTTCTCCTTTTCTTCAAGATCTTCCACATGTTGTTTCCACTTGTTGAGCTCCTTGGATAGAGCGTCCACATGCTCCTTGAATAAACTTGACTCTGCCCTTAAATTAGTACGTAGACATATTGACAGTTAGAAAATACCATAATTGCCATATCAAAGAGAAAATAGTACAAAAAGAAACGAAGTAAATCGACAAAATCACCATCGTTGATATTCATTCATATCTTATCATACAAATAAATAGTCTATTAAATTAAGGCTAATTGATGCAGGAAAAAGCATGATGATAGGAAAATTGGCTTCAATCCATGTCGATTACTTAGCCCTTGTTTGACCCCATTCCAAAATACATTTTTTTCTCTCTTCTTTTCAACCACACATTATTCAATAAAATAATATTACACGTAAACCTAAAAAAATCCTTATTTTTTTAATCACACACTCTTCATTAATCTACTATTCCAAAATACATTCTTAGGCAAAAATGAAGCTCAAACAGGCGCTTAATTTACATGAACACCAAGGGGAACAAGCCATGAAAAAAGACTAATTCAGCAAAACCATTATTTTATTTTATTTTTAAGAAAGGAGAAGTTAAAGGTTTGCTTGTTAATAATCAAGGTTTGGAAAACTGAATATATAATTCGCAAAAGCAATATTTTGATTCTCCTAATCACAAGTTCCAAACTTGTCTACTAAGTAATGAACAATTGTGCCACAATAGCTCCTATTTATTTATTTATTTGTTTTTCCCATTTAAACAAGTACTTCTTGCATCTAAATTCCTTGTGTTGGAGAAGAACTTGTACTAGAGTTTTAGCTTTCCACTAAACAATCAATGCGAAATTTCACCTGTAACAAATTTGGCTGTATGAATTTGCTTTTGAAATTCATTCCTTGCGGAAGGTTTATGTGCGCTGAAAATTTTCCAAACAGGATCTTTTCTATATCCCACTAACAACATTGTAATATCTGAAAATTATCTGAGTACTTAACATACCAAAGGTAGAAAATTCAGCGGCAGATCCTAAGGAATTTGGACAAGCATCAAACAATAGAGATTATTTTTCAATGACTTCAGCAAAATTATGGCTGGTATTAGGCTAGATATATAGTTATTTTATTCAGTAGCCATACTACTGTTAGGAACCTAGTCCAAAATTGTGTAGAATCTTCATCAAAAGTAAAAAAGACCATTGAGGAATTCAAGTTCAAAAACTTGTTTTCCACCTGATGCACTTATTAAACAGGTGAAAAGTCTCAATTTACACAATTGTTTTTTATAAAAGTCAATATTAGTTTGCTCTGAGGACACCCGCTGTACAGAACATCCTACATTGTACTCAAAGTTACACGTCTCCCTTCTTGTGTTTTCCCTTCTAGAGTCTCATCATAAACTAATGATTCTTACTTGTTTACGAGTTCATCAAGTTGTACTGAAAAATTCCTAAACACATTTTTTATAGCTAATATTGATGCAGTCAGAAGTGCAAGTGCCAAGAAGTATAAAATGTATTTCATGTCAACTTCAAAGTTTTAAAAGGAAAATTAAGGAGAAAACCGGGTTAATTCCCTAAGTAGTCACTGAACTTTTCTCAAAGTTCCACGGGGTCACTAAACTTAAAAACTGCCCCCATTAGTCATTTAACTTTGAAAATGGTACCCCATATATCACTGCGTAAACGGCGCTTGCAAAACTGAAAAGATTTGATGACGTGTCCTATTTGGCACGTCATTGTAATAAAAAGATGTCAAATCACAAAGGTGAATCCTAAGCGGACAAGTTGCTATTGCCCAAATCACAAAGGTGCATCCTAAGCGGACAAGTTGATTTGGGCAACAACTTGTCCACTTAGGATGCACCTTTGTAATTTGGCATCTTTTTATTACAATGAAGTGCCACATAAGCCATACCGTTAGACGTCATCAAAGCCTTCCAATTTTGCAAGTGTCGTTTACAAAGTGATGGATAAGGTACCAATTTTCAAAGTTAAGTGACTAATGGGGGCAGTTTTTAAGTTCAATGACCGTGTGGAAACTTTAAGAAAAGTTCAGTGACCATTTAGGGAATTAACCCGAGAAAACCTTAAAAAAGACTGTATAGAGGAGCTCAAGTTTCTAGAAAGAAATTAAAGGCAAAATATAAATCTTAATTACAGTAAGAAAAACCATATACATAAATGAGAAAATTCCATACCTATAAGCTCTTAAACTCAACAACCAAGAAATTCAGTAAATGGAAATATGAGAAAATAAGGTCCAACGAAAATGTTAGAGATCTTAGAATATCTTTGCAAAAATAACTTTAAGATTCAATATTATATTGTAGCATGAAAATTACCCATGTTACAATAGCTCAGGTCAAAGTTTTTCTTGTTAAACAAATTCTTTGTGCATAACAAATCAACATGGGCGGCATGGGCCATTTTAAAATATTGTATGTTATTATCGAAAAATCAAGATGTCAATAATTTTTTGCCTACATTTGAGATGAGAAAAACATAACTATATCAGTAATATCACAGCTTTTGAAATTGATTATAGCACAAATTACCAAGTGTTAGTTTGGCTACTGTTGATATTAGATGAACATAATGGCATCAGCAATCACATTTTTAGAAATGTTCAATTTAGAATGAAATTGTTCTGTGCACCATATGTAAATGCCGAATGTTTGCGTGTTTTTAGATGATATAGATAAACACGGTATATGTGTCACACATTCCATTCTATGTCATATACATTCTTAGAAAGTATCTCGATACATTAATAATTTATTTTACTCTCTATTAATGATCAGTGCATTATGTCCTATTTTATTCAATCATCTGAGAAAGGAGGAATTGATAATAACAAAATGTAAAGTAGGTTACCTGAGTTCCTCCACGGAATGCTTTAGCTCAATGATCTCAAGCTGAGATTGTTTAATGATATCCTCCAGTGCACTAGCCTGCATTAAGAATGGTGATTAATAAGAGGAAAAAGAAGAATGAGAGTTCATCAGGAAACTAACACTATAAAACATACTTACAAGAGCATAAACTTCATCTTCTTCTGTTTCCCCAACACCCGACATATCTTTAGAATCTTGAAACTTCCTCTCTCCAAGATGTTTGCTGAAGTTATAATCTATCCCAGCCTCTCGTAATCCATTCTCTGCAACTTTAAACAATTCATTTGTTTTTGATGACAAGTCCACTGACGTTCTTCTTGACAAAGCACTTCTCAATAAAGAGCCAATTTGTTCTTTCTCATTAACTAATTGAGAAACGTCTCATTTAGACTTTTCAATTCACGACTCCTCTGCTCCATCAAATCCCTTGTTTTCTCAACAACAATTTTACTCAATTCATATATAGACTCAATTCCTGCCAAAGATGCCCTAATATTTTCCTCTAAATCTGTTTCTCGTGCGAGGAATAACGATTCAGACAACTCTGGGGATTTATTAGCATCAACAATCTTCATAATTTCAAACATCTTTTCATGAATTCTTGATACATAATTCAATTGATCCATCAACAACGGTCTTTGTGACTCAATCTTCGACTCGTACTCGCTCACCAACAGCCTCAACCTCAACACTTCACTATCCAATGCCTCCTGCTTCTCAAAAAACTCACTTTCCAATTCAGCTACTTGCCCCTTTTTCTCATCCACAGACTTCTTCAAGCTCTCAATTTCCTCACTTTTGTTCCCCACCTCTTCTTTCAACCTACTAATGGTCGCCTCGAGCTGAGAAATTTCAATGGCAATCTCATAATTCCTCTGCTCCATTAACTCCCTAGCCTCATTCCTTGACTTCACATTCAACTCATTCTGCTTCAAAAGCACTTCTACGATCTCATTCGTTCTCTTAATTACACCATATACCACTGATGGCAGTCCTGTGTACTTATTTGACCTTGGCAATCCATTTACTCCAAAATCCTTATAACTACTAACTTTTTTCGATATCTTCTCAATTCCACTAACTAACATTGATGACCCTGTCTCCATTTCCACCCGGGACGACTCCTTTGCTTTCCCCAACTCCTCTAACTGTAGTAAAACCTCGCTCTTTTGTCTCAGAGCCTCATCTTTCAACTTGATTTCCTCACTCAATTCCCCAGAAACCTTCTCCAATTTCCCCAACATCTCCTCCTTATCCCTCAATGCGTCATCACGCTGTCTCGAGCTCTCATCGCGCTTCTTGATTGCCTCGTGGCAAAGAACTTTAAGCCTATTAAACTGAACCTGGAGGTCATTCTTGGAGTTCTCCACAGCCTGACGGGCTTGCCTCTCCCGGTCAAGCTCCGCAAGAACGTCCCGGAATCTCTCCACCGAAACAGCTTCCGGCGAAGGGATTTTTATATCAATAGGCACCGGATCATCGGCCTCAACATCGCTCAAAACAGCATCATCGTCATCCGCACTCGCCATTAATTAAATATTATATATATACACCCTCAAATTCTCACACAATACAATGTTTTCGTTATAAAGATCCTTTTTTGCAACTCTAAACCAACAATTCAAGAATTATGGAAACAAAAGGGAACAAGACAATTATGCATTGGGGGTTGTTTTGATTGGTTTTGTTTATAGTAGCTCAGAAAGTACGATTAAGAGAATAGTAATTAAAACCCACAAAACTAAAATTCAATAATTGATTGAAGGAATATATATAGGAACGAGGATTATGAGCTAAGATGTAAAATTGTGGGGGTAGAGTTGGAGTAGGAGATCGTACCGTGTACCTCTTAGGAGTCCAAACTTCGAACCAGACGAGAAATCGGAATACAGATAAAAATAAAATAAGGAAATAATCACAATTTGCCACCAACCAGTCCCCCAGCTTTATTTATTTAATTTTTGGTCTAGACAATATTTAGGGCTCATTTGGCCACTGTTTAAGCTCTATTTTCAAAAGAAAACGTGTTTTGAAATAGTAATTTTTTTAAAAAATGTGTGTTTTAAAAATAAGAAAAAAAATTTGATTTATGTGTTAAATTATTTTATCGTATGTGTTACTGAAAATGAGTTTTTGAAAAAAATGGGAACCAAATGTAGGCTTGATGTTCTAAGTTTTGACTCTATTTTGAGAGTTTATTTTAAAATTGTTGAAAACATGTCTAATTGTCATTCTAAAAAATCGTAAAACTAAAGATCACCTTTTAGTTTGAAATTTTGAGAAATTATTTTTTAACATTTTATTTCATAAAATTAGATTACTAAATAAAATAATTTTATTTTAAAATATTATCAAGTAATATATACATTTTAAAATTGATGAATTTTACAATTTTACGCTATTACAAAAGTAAAACAAAAAATAATAAATAAAGCGGACAAAACATATAAATAAAAAATAATAATTAATTACTTGAATTATTATTATTTTTAATTTTTATCGTTGTTTATTTAAATATATTATTTTGAGAATTTTATTTAAAAAACCAAGAGAGATTTAAATATTATTTTTATTTTTCTTATATTTTCAGATTTTTTATTTTTTTTATTTTTGGAATTTAATGATTTTATTTTTCAACATAATTGAGTAATATTCTGACATCGTGTTATTATTATTATTATTATTTCTCGGCGGACCTGTTGTGACTGTAGAATAGACCTCGAAATTTGTTAATTTGTGGAATATACAGCTATCTTAAAAAATAGGAATATATAGGTATCATAAAAAAAAAAAAAAATTAAAATCATGGTGCCTGGAATTAATTGTACTCCTGAAGGATGAAAAAAGGTTTAAGACTACATTCTCTATTCGACCCATATGTCCACTTTTTCTGTGTTATTAATGTTTTGCAATCTAGGATTCGATCTAATGTTCATGATGGACTTGTGTTATAATGTTTATCGTGGGCGTGGCAACCTCCAATGTTGCCACATGACAACATCAGCTGAACATAACAATACCGGATGTTGTCACGTTCATGATGTGTATTTTAATTTATACGACGAATATTGTGTGTACAGAAACACACATACAGAAATGCAATAGAAAACACATAGGTGGGGCCCTTTTTTTTTTTTTTTTTGCAATATTTTTTTTCACACGAAGTCCGTCCCATGTGAGTTTTATGGCACTTTTCTCGTAGATCAATTTATGTACAAATGGAAAATTTGAATTTATACCCACTATGTACATTAGATCAAAATGGTCTCATTGCATATCGTACAATTTGAAGGCAGTTGTGTGTGTGTGTGTGTGTTTTTTTTTTTTTTTTCTTTTTAAAGTCTTGGATTAGTCAATGTCCACGAAATGCAGACGAATTATAAAGAGGCACATACCGGATCTAACTCTCTAACTTTTTTTTATTTTTTAGGTGGAAAAATGATTTCCATGATTTTTTTTTTTTTTTGGCAATGGATACATAATCTATTCACAATTGTAAAAAAAGATTATCCCTTAAATTAACAATTTTCATGTAAAACAAAGTCAAACGAACACCAATTTTTTTCTTCAATTTTAATTTTTTTTGGCAATCTAAACAAATTCTATCCCCAATTGTAAAAAAATTTATCCATTTAATTGACAATTTTCATGAAAAATAAAGCCAAACGAATTAGGTGAAAATTATACCAATGAAACACAATTAATTACAATTCTCAGTAAAACAATTTCTAGTCAATTCAATTCTCTAAAATTCATTTTCTTTCCACCCATTTTCCACATTTGTAATCAAACGGACCTTTATATAAACTATTACGTACATATAGCACACCATCCACTTCGTTGCCAAATTTAACTAAAAACATGTAAAACAACTATATCATTAAAAACTTCAACAAATTATGTCAAATTCGAGTCTACCTCTCTCCTATGACTTGTTCTATCGAGACCACGTTGCTTTTTTGGACGAGAAGTCCAAGCAAAACATGTTTATCTATGGAAGTCGCTCCCTTAATTAGTCCTTAATCTACGCACTTCACAATAGTTGAACTGATGTCATGTTTTAAATTAGTGCATATTTGAGTCCCATTTTTTTTATTTTTTTATTTTTTTGGAAATGTTGCATTTTAAAATAATATTTTGATAAAAAAATGTGTGATTAAAAAATTAAAAAAAAAATATTTTAACTTTGTGTGTAATATTATTTTATTGAAGAATGTGTAATTGAAAATAAGAGAGGAGAAAATGTATTTTAAAAATAATAGAAACCAAAAAAGAGATTAATTAACATTAACTAAACAATATTATAAAATAACAAAAGAATTCCACTAATAATAAGAGGATTCAATAGCCCCCGTTTGACCTCATTATTCTTCATTAAATTATAATTTATTTTTCTACCCCTTCTTATTAGCCACACATTTTTCGATAAAATAATATTATACGTAAATTCAAAAACTTTTTTTTTTTTTTTAACCACACATTTTTCAAAAATTTACCATTTATCTCATTATAATGTGGAATAATGAGGGGCCAAACGGGCGCTTATATAAGGGGCTTTGATGAATAATACAGCCAATACTTATTTATTTGTAAGTAAAAAAAATATTCCTATTTTATCAATAAGGTAGAAGTTAATTTCAAATAAATTATTTTCAATTTTGCCCAACAAAAAAATTATGTAAATTAAGCTAAGCCAAACATGCACGAGGAAGGAGCTCCTAGGGTCAAAACAAATTAAAATAATTTCCGACCCATTCTAATGAGATAGGGGTAAAGAGGATTATAATCTTTTAACATATTGATTACCACAAAAAAAAAAAAAAAAAAAAATTTCCGACCCATTCTAATGAGATAGGGGTAAAGAGGATTATAATCTTTTAACATATTGATTACCACCAAAAAAAAAAAAAAAAAAAAAAAGGGAAACAAAATTCGATACGGATAAAAAAGAAAACAGAATATCCAGTCTAACAATAGCAACAACATACATAAGAAAACCGATATCTCTTAGCATATTCAAGGTAGTCAACCGTTCGTACAAAATGGGACACGTGATGGCGAAGTTGATAATGAGATGTTTTCGAAGAAATAACTTCGGGGCAAATTTTAACCACAATACCTCATTCTTCCATTGCATCTCCTCCTTCAATCACTTCAACAATCTCTTTGAGTGTTGTAATCTTTGTCATCAACACCTCTGCAAGTACAAAAAATATAAGCAACCTCATAAACGAACCTATAATAAGTATACCACTTTACGAAAAGCATCATCAAGGGTGTATTTTTTTTTTTTCCCCCAAGAACGAGTAGGAAATGAAGATAATAACCGGTCTTTTTTGAAAATGAATAACCCTGTTCGCTGATATAAGTACGAGGATTTGGCAACAAATGGTTTCTTAGGTACTCTTGATTACCCTGAAAAACAAAGCATCAACAAGATTCTTTAAATCACGGCATCTTAGATATAATAGGTGAACATTACCGAGGATTACAAAGACAAACCTGTGTTATTACACAGATATCAACATTGCTTCCACTTCCCAAGTCATTGAATATGCCTGAGGAGATGGCCTCAGCTACTAATTTTATCCCGTCGTCCCTCTATAAAATCATTTATTCAATCAACATGAAGAATTTGTATTTATAAGTATTAAAGACTAAGTTTAACTAAGCCCTTGTTTGGGCTCCATTTTAATGGAAATTTGGGTGAAAATGAGTTTTAAAATAGTGATTTTCGTGATTTTTTTTTTTGGAAAATGTGTGGTTAGAAAATAAGGAAAAGGTTTTGATTTACTTGTAATATCATTTTATGAAAAAATGAGTTTATGGAAAAATGTGGCCAAACATAGGCTAAATAAATGTGTTGCTTCTCTAACCATTTAAACTTTTAGACAAGACAGTTCAACATGGTATCAATGCAACAAAATTCTTGGGTCAAGTTTTGTTGCCACCTATTTATGAAAATTTTGCACGCATTGAATCCAGCCTGCATGCATCATGCATGTGATGGGGCATGTTGAAGACTAAATTTAATTAGATGTGTCCACTATAATAGTCTAAAACTTCTAGACAAGGTGGTTCAACGTAAAGTATCCAATGCTATGAACAAAAGAACTTACGCTAAGCCCTTCACGATATTTTGATTCAAAAACAGCCATTGCAGCAAGAGAGCCAGAGCCCATTGTAGCAAATGGCAATGTGTCCGTCGAACCATGCGGATATATCTGGGAAGTCATTTAATAATATTATACCTTACATGTAAAAATAGCGAAACTAATATACTGTAAAATCCTGTGTGTGGAAAGTAACTTACGGTGTGCAAGTGAGGGCCAGTGACATCAACTCCACCGAGCACCAAAGCAGCTGAAACATGTCCTTGGTAGCTGGTTAAGAAACCAAATGTCAAGGTCATTTAGAATCACAATCTTCTCTATTAGCCAAACAAGTTCTGTACTCATAAGCTAACCTAAAAAGATGAGACTTCAACAGTGAAAGAGCTGTAACCACCCTGGACTCGCGACCAGTATGATACCGGTGTAGCTTCAGCTGAGAACTGACCATGTCTAGTAAAAGCAATGCCATCAAGAAATTGGACATTTTCTCAAATAAAAAATCAGCCATGCAAATTTGTATATATAGAATTGAACTAAGAGGTTGTAAATAATACCAGTTACTGCCTCTGTATCAGCAGCAGTCCCAGCTCCACAGCAATAAATATTAGGGGCCATGTAATGAATCTTTTCACAATTCTTATCTGCAACAATGGGCCCGGCAGTGGCCCGCGTATCTGCTCCAAGAATAACACCATCCTGCAGCACACCCCATGCAAGAATTCTCAACATGAGGAACAACAAAGATGCAATATTATACATTCAGAAATGTACTGGGTTTCAGAATGCTATCAAAATCTTCAACTGAAACTTAATAGATATACCTAATTACTACCATCAATGTGAGACCATGGTGTACGAAATCTTACTTCAATTTTAGTTTTTTGTGACAATTTTTTTTTTCCTTTCTATATCATGAAAATTTCTAAGTTCACACACTGTCCTTTTTCTTTTTGACAAGTTCATTCCCATTAAGTGTCAACATCCACAAGGCTTACAGACCCCACAAAATCTCTATTATATATTTGTATTAGCATACATGGCTGTCTATCCATTCCACCACATTACATAAAACAGAAAAGGAATATTGAAACTGCACAATAAGGGATAACTTATGAACTCCAAAATGCTTTTAACGGAAAAAAAAGAGGAAAAAGGAAGATTAATTATGTTTTAATTATCTCAGACTATAGTTTTACTGCCACATAAGAACGACGACACCCCTGACATCAAATTGACCATAACAAGCATAAAGGTCCATTACAAGCACTTTTACAGGCATCAAACTAATTCTTAGATAGGGAGTTAAAACCATGATATGAAGCAGCTCCTTGTAAATCGACCACATAAAACTCTCAAGAAAAGCTTAAGACACCCCCCAAATCCCTCCAAAGACAGTTGCAGGACAATGCCTGAAGAGAATGTTACGATATCTCTGAAGCCTAAAATGACAGAAGACACACTACACACAATAGATGTTTTCCAGTTCCAACTTGCAAAACCTCAGAAACGCCTTGAACTATACTTCATCTAGTGCCGGCACTTAATATTTGGAAATAATTCACCAACAATAAAGACACATAAATTTATGATATACACAGTAAGTTCTAGCCATCCTTCCTTCAACTCGACAATAGTTGCCTATTCTCACATATTAAACAGGGCAACTTGACAAAAAATAAGAGAATGTCGAAATTTACTTTCATCTTTAAACATAATAGGACGAGTTCTTGAACCTCATAAAACATTGTTTTCCTGCATACTATTGTGATTGATAAAAGATAATTTCTCAACAGATAAATCTGAATACATTTAAGAACATAAAGTTTTCCATTTCTTTAAGGTAACATAGTAGTAAGCAATTGATTAGCATGGAACTTCACAAAAGGAACACAATTAAAGCAAATTAAGTACAATCAAACAAAGCAATAATAGTACAATTCGAAATAATAACTCAAGCACAGCACATCCTTCAAAAAGTCCATAACTTTAACCAAAATTAATAACCTCCTAATCACCAACCCATGTTTATCAATCAAAATAATCCAAACCATTATATGAAATAAGCCCAAAAATACAAAGCAATCAAGAAATTGTAATAAAATTCAAATTAAAATGAAAAAGACCATGACCTTAAAAATTAAGCCCACAATGGTAGTCCCAGTCTTGAGAAAAGATGGTTGCTTTAAACCCTTTGCCGCAAGCATCTCATTCCTTTTGCATAAATCAAAGCTGAACCCACCCTTTGTTGGCATTTCTATTGCCGCCTTCGACATCTTCACTTATTGTTCTTCCAAATCTACTAAAGAAAATAATATAAATAATTAGAAAAAAAATGTTAAAACGTTAATATGATTCTTGATGGATGAAATTCAAAACCCATTTAAGATTATCACTTCCAACCCATAAATACAAACATATCAACATATATAAATAGAGGCATCGATTGGAAGAATTACATGAATTGAAAATTTCGAATACCCAGCCAGAGATCTAAGCGAGAGAAGGAGTTTAATAGGCTTTTCAAGGTGGACTGAAGACGTGGCTTGAGGAAAAAGAAAAGAAAAATTACGGGGAAATTTGCGATATATGGGGAATATAGGGGGTAGAGAAGAAAAGAAGAGAGAGTATGGGGATTTTTATGATATTAATAGGGATTTTGGGGGGTTTAACATTATTGTACAAACTTCAAAGAAACGGGGGCAAAATGCCCGGCGATGTTCCCTACTAAATGGGCCCCATCCGTCTCATCCAATCCAATCCAATCCGGTCCGGTCCTGTCTCTTATTTATATATTTTTATTATAAATCTAAATCATATTTAAAAATATAATAAAATAAGTAAACGAAACAACAATGAAGATATTTTAATCATGCTGCCTTTCACAAATTCTTTGTGGAGATGGGATGGGAGGCAGGGGCGGAACTGGCCGTTTGAAATTGAGGAATCTCAGAATTGAAGATATAGAGATGAAGGGGTAGGGAGCCACGAGCCCGATTTTTTTTTTTTTTTTTTTTTTTTTTATGGATACCTTATTAAGAGGGTGTTTGGTAGAGATTAAAATCGGATTAAAATTGAAAAATTAGCCGTTATGATTGACTTTTATTAGACGAGTGAGACCCAACAACGGTCATATTTTCAATTTTAATTTGATTAGTAGCCCTACCAAACGGGTTCTAACAAAAAAATAAAGGAAAGTACCAATATTTAATTTAGCAAAATCATAACTTATTACAAGTGTTCTTTTCGAGATCTTATATTTTGAAGACGGAAACAAAAAAATGAAATTGGTAGGATTTAGGATTTTTATTCAATTTGAAGACAAAATGATAATGGTAAATACAAAAAGAACAAAAAAATTGTCAAAAATTTGGGGGGGGGGGGGGGGGGAGGTCCCCCAGGACCCCTAGGGATGGCAAAAAAGCTCGCCGACTCGGACGGCTCGGGCTCAGCTCGGAAAAAGCTCGAGCCTGGCCCGGCTCGGGCTCGGTTACAACGAGCTAAGGCTCGGGCCGAGCCTCATTTTTTTGGCCAGACTTTGCTCGGCTCGGGCCCAAAAAAGCTCGAGTTGAGCCCGAGTTTTTTTCTTTAATTTATAATACATATAAACCGTACAAATTTTAAATTTTTTAAGTAAAAAATGTAGATTTGACATTAAAAAAAATAAAAACATTGAGCCGGCCCGGGCTCGGCTCGACTTGGTGAAAAATAGCTCGGAACAAAAAACCTCGAGCCGAGCCCGAACTTTTTTTTTCGGCTCGAGCTCGACTCGTTGACATCCCTAAGGACCCCCATAGCTCCGCTAGTAATGGGAGGGCCACCTAATCTCCGGTCTTTGCTATCCCTAAGTATATTTTGAAATACTATTTACATTCTAGTAATATATTAAGTTAAGTATGGCAAGTGTTACAGAAGATTTTGAGAAAATTACTCACGTGCATTATAAGAAGTATCATTTTTCATCGTACTAGAATTAAATTATCTACTTTTCTCATCTACTTTTTATTCTATATTGTAACCGTAATATTACTATATTAAAATATTTCTTTTAACCAGAGGCAACACTCTTGTCTAAGTTAGAAAAATATAAAAGAAAACATGATCTTAAAGATCGAGAAAAAGGGAGAGAGTAAAATAATTTAAAAATCCTTTATAGACTTCAAATATAAACAAATGAATACGATGAGAAACACATATCGGAAAAAAAAATTATTTACACATTGTTAGTTTACCTTGTGAGTTATTGTTCCGACCTCGATTAGTTCTATTATCAAGAACCCTTGAAAAAGATTGTGACAAGTTCAATTATTTACACATTGCTCATCCTCTCTCCACGTGTATTTTTTAGGAACATAACAAAATTTTTGCATGTACAAAAAATATTTTACCAGAAATCCTACAGATACTCACTTGGGGGTGGGCCCCATGTGAGTTAAATTTTATTTAAAAATATGGGGCCCACCCCCCATGTGTGTATTTTGCAAGATTTCTGGTAAAATATTTTCTGTACATATAGTGCTTCTCTTCACCTAATGAGTGTTATAACTGACAAATGAGCCGCCATTTGTCAATTATGACATCCATTATAGCACTCGTTACGTACCTAGCATAACCTTTTTTTTTTTAAAGATTGTGAATCTCAAATTTCTTGTCAAATCAGCCGCTGCCGACGGTTTCATTTACTTTTCCTGGCTTTGTTAGATGGACTGACTTTTGCAAATGTTCTTTCTTTATTGTCTTGGAAGATTTGTCTGCTTTTGTCCTCCAAAGGAAACATGATTTGAGGTTTGACCCTCGTTTTTTCACATTATAATTTTTGGAATGAATTAATTTATTTTTACAATTGTGGTTGAACAATGGATGACAACATTGATGTCAAAATCTGGACCATTAATTTTAAAAATAGATTTTGAAATGGATGAATACGATGTTGCCAAGTATGATTAGGACTGGACACAAGTTCCTGAACCGAACCGAATCGAGCAGTTCTTCAGAAATTAAATACCCGAACGAGTATTTGAGTCGAGAACCGATGTGTTTGGTTCGATTCTCGGTTCTAGGCGAAGAACCGAATCTAAATAATTTTTTTTTAATTTTTTATATTGAATTAATTAATTTTTTTAATTTTTTCTAAACAAATTAACAAATTAATTAGGTAAATTTAATTTTTGGTATTTGTATATATTGAATTAATCTTATTGGACAACTTGTTATTTATATGATTTTAAATTGTGCTATATTAATTTGTAATAATTACGAATGAATATGTTCTTAGTGATATTTATGTAGTGTTGTTGTAAATGTTAAAAAATTTAATTATGGTACGGGATCGAACTGAATCGAACCGAACCGAACAGAATCCGAACAATTCCATAATTATATTTGAACCCGACGGTTCCATTTATTAAATACACGAAAATTTTGGGTCGGTTTGATTCTGGAGAGAACCGAACCGAATTGGACCACGTCCAGCCCTAAGTATGATTATCAGCCGAAATTGTACAAGTAGCATGATTATTTTTATAATAGTGTTTTTTGGAGAATGAGTCGTTGAAAAATAAGGATTTTTTTTTTCAATTTATGTGTAATATTATTTTATTGTGATTAAAAAAGGAAAAAAAATAAAAATATATTATAATTTTAATGGGGACCAAACGGGACTAGTGAAATTTTATAATTTATATTTTAAAAAAATTAGAACATTAGAATAATGTTCTAGACTTATTCGTACGTTCGATATGACGACGGTCCAATTAATACTGATAGCTGGAGATTAACTTTAGCTGTAGTGGAGCCTCCATGTTAACCAGAGTCTGGGGCGATAGAGGTGATGTAGAACTCTATGGAGTGTGATCTTCTGAAAGAGATTGAGAGGTCGTCGCTTGAGGGATGTGTATTTGCTCCCAATGCTGGTTTAATATATGTTATTGTAGCCCTGCTAAAGGAGTTTTGACGCGAATCAATTCGAAGAAAAAATCTTAAATTAATTAGAAAAGATAAGAAATAAAAAAGAGCAACGATACGTGCATAACTTTTAGCTTGAATGTCGATTTTTTTGTCGGTGAGTACAATTTTGCACAATCTTGTTGGGGGTGACAATCGATTACCATTGTCAAACTTTGGGGCTCAAATTCCATCGTTTAGGGGTCCGTTTTAGTCATTTTCTATTTCTAGTTAATTTAAAGGTACTTTCATCTTTTGCAGATTTCTAATTTTATTTGGATCCATCAAGAGAATTAAGATCGCAATATGATTATGATTTCTAATTTACATTAGTTTTTCGATTAATAATATTTCAGTTTTTTTTTTTCCATTGATTGGTAAATTCTAATATTTCTCCCGTCCGTTCGAGCGAAATTTGAAAAATACCCGTTCTAGTGTTACGAACAAGAATCTTTTATTATTGTCTACTTTTTCATCTCGCATTAGTTAGGGTGTGCTCCTACATTCCTGTTGCTTGGAATAGGTAGACACTATTACTCTTTTTCCACTTTGGTCGTTCATGACTATTTATCTTAATAAAAGTTCTTATTTACTTAAAAAAAAAAAAAATCTCAACCTACATAAGCTAGACATGATGTTGTGGTACTTTGTTCGAGTGGTATTGTTGGTGATGTGCAAACAAAAGTCATACATTGGCTTGACATGAGGAGCACCTTAAAATGCTTCTTGAATATAACTGTATGTGCAATAATCTAATACCTCAATTTTTTAATTTTTCGAAATGGGGTTTATTCCTCTTCAAGATTTCGCAGAAAAAGTGAATAAAGGGGGGTCTTAGTACATGATTCTAAAATATATTGCTCAAAGAAAAGTACATGTTCAATGCTTTTTAAATAGCCAGACTTTACTTCAGGAATTCTCCAGTTGCAAAAAGCTTTATATATACTTTGGTCTCATGTCAGATCTCATTCATTTTTTCTCATTATTACAGATAAGTGAGGTATAAATAAGATTGATGAATTCAGACACCAGTTTCCCCTTCCTTAAAGAAAATATGTGAGCAAGCGGATACAGCTCTCAGTCCAATAATCACTGAATCCCGTTTTCTGTTCATGAGATCGCTTGGAAATGGAAGGCTGGAACTCAAGTTTTTTGTTGGACGATTTTCTGATAAGGGAAATCATGCTCACACATGATCCAGATGGAAGGCAGCTCGATTCAGAGCTATTGCTTCGTCTTGTAGAGAGTGTTATTTGTTCGACACAGTCTGATCTAATGGTTCTTCTCCTCTGCAAAGCTATAAATTTATGTTAAGAAAACTGTTCATGTAGGGTTTGTTAGAAACTGTAAATCTTGAAACTCTAGCTATTTCAGGTTTCTGATGCTCAATCTGATGCCAATAATGTGGGAAGCATTGATATGATCGGATCAGACGAGCCACTTGGATGCACCATATACAAGATCTCACACGAGGTAATTTTGTTCTCGTCCTTTTAACTTCTCTTTTCTTTATTTAATTGAGTGAACTGTGCACCTTTACTTGTGGTTCATGGCATATTTGATACGAAAAATTGAATAATACCAGATAGTATTAAAATGAAAAGTAAGGCAAACCTTGTTTTTTATATTTCTCAGCAATCTTGTCTAATACAATGAGCTAAACATGCTCTTAAAGTTTGGAATGTCTAATACCAAATGGTTGTGATGACAGATACTCCACAGGTGCTTCGAGCAAGGAAATTTGCACACAAAAACAATGGTTTTGCTTGAAATGGTCAGTCATTTCAGATGGGATGCCAAAGTGGTCTTAGTACTAGCAGCCTTTACGACTAGCTATGGCATATTTTGGCTCATACAACAGCTACATTTTGATAACGTATCAGCATTATCGCTTGCAATACTTAAACAACTCCCAAGAGACATCTTGTTTGACCCAAAATTTAAAGCTTTTATTTCGTTGATCAACTGTCTGGTGAAGGTGACAAAACTCGTAGTAATGATGGCAAGCCTGCCTGTGTCACATGACCACAAGGCAATGGCTATTATGAATTCTAAAATCTACATGGCCACATATTGGATCATTCGAAGCATATTGGAGTGTACATCTCAGATTACTGATCTACGAAGCGTGAGACATGAGCAAGTGCATGTTCTTTCTCTTCATTTCACTATTTTCATTATTAATTTTTCCTCATTAGTCAAGTTTCCTTGTATGTATAGTGAGATTTTAATTGTTTCCTCAGGTGTTTAAATGCAAAAATTGTTACAGCGTGGGCACTCTATAGTCTAGGCAACAAGTTAAACAGCTTGTGCCATGATCTGGAAGAACAAATAGGTTACTGATTTTATGGGAAAACTTCCATCTAAAATATTTCGATTTTTAAATCCATGTAAATTTGAGTAGTCTAAAATTTTATTGCAGATACAAGTTTGCAAGCGAAGCTGGTAACTATTTTTAAGGAAAAGCATACTGATAATCAAGAGGTGCTGCATACATTATTTTCATGGAAAATTGAACTTCCTTTCAAGGATCACTCCTCACAAAAGAAGGTCATTTTTCTGCAATTTCTTCTGCCTCTGCAACCATTAAAAAGCATTATAAATTGTTGAAAACAATTTAATTTCAGTAATTGGAAAATACAATTGGCATTCCTTACTGCTAAATATTAAATCCTTTCTGGCTACTTTTCAAAGGTGGACATTGTTTGGAAATCCCTTTACAATGTCGTGGACTGTCATACGTTGTTCTATAGTTTCAATTACCACATAGTTTATGTAAGCAATAGGCCATCGATTGTGATGTTTTTTCGATATGGGAGAAGTTCACACTCCTTCACCTTGCAATCTCCGTAGCTTTTTAGTATTGTACTATGCAGCATTAAGAAAAGCTAAAATCTAGCGTATTACACTGTTCTGTATAGTCGAGAACAAAATATCACGCATGCCCTTTATGAATATATTACTAATTTCTTACACAGTGTCCATCTTTTTTCTTTGAACAGATTGACATTTTAGAATTGAAGAATAAGATAGTGATACTCTTGATCTCAAAGCCGGAGCTTCTCCCCCTAGACAAACTACTTTTTCTGGTGCAGCAAACATATGACCATCCCAAACACAAGCAAATTGAAGAAAACTATGCTATATTATGGGTTCCAATTCCATCTGCAAATGAATGGAGCCTTGATGAGAAAAGAATTTTCGAGGTTTTTTCGAGTTCTTTGCCTTGGTTCTCAGTAAGACAGCCTTGGACACTAAATTCAGCAGTGGTGAACTTTATCAAACAAGAATGGAAGTTGAAAGAAGAACCTGTAATGGTAGTTTTGGATGTAAATGGGATGGTTACGAACTCAAATGCTATGGATATGGTGTGGATTTGGGGGCCCAAAGCATTTCCTTTTTCAATACCAAGGGAAAAAGAGCTTTGGGAAAAGGAGAAATGGTCCCTTGAACTCATGACCAATGGCATCAGCCCTTTATTGACCAGTGGGGTAAGAATCTAAACTGAATTCTCAGTTATTTCTTACTTTAAGCATTTTTGGCATGACTTTGAGGATAATGGTACTTGACATAATAAGAAAACCTTTTGTTAGATAACTCGTGATTTTCAAAATACTTTGCATAAAAACAAAGAAAAAACAAATAGAAAGAAAGCATGAATTGTTCGTTATTGTGCAATTGACCATAAAAATAATGCATTGCCTGATTTCTCACGTCATTTCATTATTATTAAGACTATCTTGAAAGGTAAAACTTGTTACAATGATTAGTTCAAATCCTTATAGGTTGGTTAATATTTTTGAAGATATTATTCTTGATATGCATCTTCAAGATGGTGACTCGTTTAAACATATTAATCTTAAAACTCGTTTGAGTAATATTATCGAATTGCTCGTTGGAATTTAAAGAGTTTAATATTTAACAGTTCTATTTTAAAATATCAACTTTGTTAAGAATAATCCAATTCCGTAATTTTATATTTTTGCAATGTGAAATATTATATTGATTAATATTTTCATATTTATTCCGAATATTACTCATAATTATCATATCAGTTAGTTCAGTAGAGGTAGACAACCTCCTTTGACCAGTAAAGTCTTGTTGGTACTATTGTCCGATTCTACTCGATACTTTTTACCGAACATGCTAGAGTACATGTTACTCTGAGCCTTAGTTTATGACTTTTCATTGTTATCAGGTAGAGGAAGGCCGAAATCTTTGCATCTATGGAAGCGAAAACATAGATTGGATTAGAGAATTCACTGCCAAAATGAAGAAAATAAGAGATGCAGGCATTGGACTACAACTGGTATATGTTGGCTGCAGAAATTCAACCAATCAAACTATGCAAAACATTTTAAACATCATTAATCAAGAACAGTTAAGCACTTCCTTAACCTCTGAAAAAATACATTTCTTTTGGTTCCGGCTGGAGAATATCAAAAGTTCAATAATCCATCGAGAAAATACAGATAAAATTGCAAAAGAAGTGGCAGAATTTCTTGATTTTGGAGAAAATAAGGAGGGTTGGGCAGTGCTTGGGAGGGGTTCTTCAACTGATGTAATAAAACTTTCAGGAGAAAATGTTGCAGAATTGGGTTTTTTGGGTGCCATTGAAAAAACCCTAAAAACTTCATTTCCTTCTGAGCCTTGCAATCACACTGATTTGGTTCCATATGAAGAAGGATTGATCGAAGGAAGCGTGAATTGTGGAGTATGTAAACGTCCCATGAAGACGTTTGTTGTCTACAAATGTGATGTAGCTGCTGAATAGAGAGTTGCTTGGATTTTGGTTATTGTGTTTGAAAGAAGATACTTTTGAATGTCTTTAGCTTAAAGGAAGAAATAATGAGTCGCCTTGTCTAAAACTTCTGTTGGAAATAACACATATTTATTTATTTAAATTTAATCTTTAACACTTGTTATCACGTGAAGTCACCACCAAAAATATGTGGCACCAATGATGGATAAATCTTATAATTTTTTATATATCTAACGAAAAGTAAAAGAGGGAACAAGTCGTTTGTCTTGATCGGTTGATCCATTTTCGCTGGAGCCGGCTGTCCTCAACCACTTGGAAGTCAGCTGGTCTAAAATAAGTTTTCCTTTCTTTTTGTTTTGTGGTTCCATAACATTCTTCCCTTTGTACTCACTCTCTCGCGTATTCCTTTCTACGGTTCTTCAAAAATGTTGTCAAAAATTTCTACAGATTTAGAAATTTCAGCAGATACAAAGAAATCTCCTTAAATCTCGACCTGAGGTAACTTCCAAGCCTCGATTTAGGTTTTACTCAGATTTAGGCGGTCCAAACTTTGATTAATTTTTGGGATTTTATTTACAAATCGAGGTTGGAATCTTCATGTCGGTCTCCAAACTCAAGCTTCTTCATCTTTTTGCTACTGCTTGTTGCCGTAGACTACCTCTTAACCGATTTTTTTAATATTTTGTTTTTTTCTCCAATTAGGGTTCTCAAAAGTATCTACGGATTTCGAAATTGGTTCAGGATATACAAAGAAATCTCTATAAATCTCGACTGAGGTAACTTTCAAGCTTTGATTTAGGGGTTTTTTCGTGTGTCCAAACTTCGAGATTGATTTAGGTTTTGTCTTTCCTGCCTTGAATAAGGGCTTGGCATATGAGATCTTACGGATTGACTTATACCAAATAACCTGAATGATACCTAAAAATAAATGAAAACGTGCTAGGCATACGATTTTTAATGCATTCCTCTAAACCATGTCTTGAATTTACATAAGAGCGATGTAATCCAAATCTAAGTCAGAAGAGGAAGAAGAATTAATAAGAGTTGATGTGGTTGTAAATAATTTGATTTTATTGAGTGTTGTGGTGAACGACAGAAAAACGGATTGGAGGAAAAGGATATATGAATCGAAACGAATAGATTGGGAATAAGGTATGTGCTTAACTAACGGTGCTTCTCATTAGGAGTCATTACACAATTCTTGTACTGATCAACAAAGCGCTTTGGCAGAGTGCAATGTTTTAAACTTTTCATAGCATAGCATTATTGGAATGATGTGTAAACGGCAGAAAGAATAAATCTAAGAAGTAACTTCAATTTTGAAAAGATATAATACACATATACTGATACCTTGGCATCAAAATTGTCATAAAAAAAATGTTACCAGACTTGATATCACGGTGTATAATCTTGGGTTGACTTTCATGTATAAAAAAACTTCAACATATCGACCTGAATATATTGGGAATAAGGTATGTGCTTAACTAATAGTGCTTCTCATTAGGAATCATTGCATAATTCTTGTACTGATCAACAAAACCCTTTGGCGGAGTGCAATGCTTTAAACTTTTCATAGCATAGTATTATTGGAATGATGTGTAAATGGCATAAAGGATAAATCTAAGAAGTAACTTCAGTTTTCAAAAGATATAATACACATATACTGATACCTTGGCATCAAAATTGTCATCGAAAAGAATGTTAGGAGACTTGATATCACGGTGTATAATCTTAGGTTGACTTGTATGTATAAAAAAACTTCAACATATTTAAGTGAATACTACACTACACTAAATTAATTGAAGATGAATATGAAGGAAGCAAAAATATATAGTTGATAGTAAAGAGAACTCCATGGAAATACTCATTGATGTCATGCATATATGCTAATCTATTTACAGAACCTACAACAACTTTCATCCGAGTCTCCCAGTTTATAGGAGGCTTCTCATTCCCTGCTTTAGTTCTCTATATCAAGGCCACATTTAAAGAAGAATAGACATTTAACACTTAGATATCAAGATATACCTAATATATTTGGGGACACAAAGTTGAGAAAACATGATTCAAACTTGAGATCAAAACACTTTTCTTATTAAAAATCACGTTACAGACAGAAAAATAAAATGAAACTGAAAATAATATCAAACGTATTGGGGATGCTAATGAGTTAGGATTAACGAGGTTAGTTAGAATTCATTGGCTAGATTTTTTTTAAACTCACTATTCGTAATTAAAATTCTTTACTTTGAGTTTCATGCTCTCGTACTATTAGATAATTGGCACGCATATTTATAATGTTGATCTTTTTTTCCCCATCAAGACCTTTAGTTATACTAATTGTAGTTTATATCTATTTATTTGATTACTAATTCTCAAGTACCTCTGAGGTGAACTCCAGACTTCATAAATTTTTAGCAAGTATTTCTGGATTTCATATTTAGGATAGTTTGTGATACCAATTCTGTTTCACAATATGTTTTTGTTGTTTTCTGTTGCGGTGATGAACATATTAACATAAATAAATAGCAGGTAATTTATGTGTCATATAGTACATTACTGTTTTACTTTCTGTTATTATTTGTATTTTGTCATTAGTTGTTGTTTTGTATGTTAGGTATTTTATTAACATTCTTTGTAGAGGAATATTGGTTATCTAAATATAATTATATACCAAATATATGATGGGAGACTATGAGTGAAGTACTTTAGGCATGAATATGAATGAGAACCTGGGACATTTCTTTGAACTTTTTCTATGATATTGAATTCATTTGTGTTAATTCTTATCCAATTTACACAGGGAACATATATTTCGAATTGAAGTAGAAAATGGCTTAAGTGTCTACGAAAAATAAAAGAGGAAGAGAAATATGCATTGACAGTACTAAATTGGATATAAACGTACTGACGCTGAAGAGAAAATCTCAACGTTTTGTTCAATTGGAAGGTATGCATATCTAACGACGATGAAACATATTAGTAATGACATTCTTAAAGATATTATTTTCACTTTCTCTTGTGACATATGTCAGATTATTCTTTTATGTATACTTTTCTATTTCGATAACTAAACGTATAAACTATTGTACTTGAATACTACATTTTTTGCTTATTCAACATATTACTATAGTATATATTATTTATTCTTACAATAAAAAGGTATTTTGAATGAAAATGTTTTTTCTTCTCTTCTCTTTATTTATTTTTAAAGTCAAGTTCTTTATCAAAATTCTACTATTTTATGTTTAACATACAAAATCGTAGATTTTTGGTAGAGATTTTACTCTTGTTACCTACACAGTTTTGATACAATGTCGATGTATTATATATGTCTTTCATCTTGTGTAACTTTAACATTCGAAACAATTTTGCGAAAGGAGAATTTCGAAACTGTTGGTGTGACCAATTCAGATTCGAGTACATTTTTTTCCTGATTGCGAAAATGAAGAAGATGAAGCAGGTAATAAAATATTTAACTTATTTATATTGATTACATGTTGCTTTTCACAGTGAAAAGATCATGTTTTATTTAGATATATGAATATGATTTCTTTATCATGTTCAATTTATGTGGTGTATATTTTTTGCTTCTTTCTTGACATGTTCATATAAGATCATTTCATAAAGATGTCTAATTGCTAAAATCAGATGCTTCATTTAAAGAAAGTTAGTTTTCATCTATTTGTAATCTTCTCATTTTTTTTTTGTCCAATTTCGTTATTATGTTTTCTATATTTTTTTGCTATGTAGATACTTCTAACCATTAAGATTCTGTTGATTTATTTGAAACTAATGAGGATTATTATGAGGAAGCATATAATGATACACAAAAAGAATTATAAATAAGTTTCATATATTATATCTCACGAAATAAATTCCTTTTTAATTTTTATTTAGTTTGTTTAATTTCTTTTGCTTTATTTGTTTTTAAATCTATGTTTTTTTCAATTATAGTTTAAATTCTTGTGCTTCATTTCTTTTTAAATCTATGTTTTTCTTTTCCAATTATATAGGAAATGTTTTTGTATTTAGTACTCCTTGATTTAATGAAGTTTGTAACAATAGTGTTGGACCAAGTAAGTTTATGTGCCATATTTGTTTCGTCAGAATTTATTTTATAAGCATCTTTTACTTTTTTTTAATGGACATGTTTTGATTTTTTTAGGTTCTACAGTAGTTTAAATGATAGATAGCTATTTTTCAACTTATAACTATGAGATTGGTGCTCATTCACAGCAAATGCTATTGATGTCTACAAGAAATGAATGTTTGTTTTCGATACCAAACAAATCACATGTGTTACCTTGCCTTGTGTTATATGAATATTGTGGAGCTTTGAAATTTAAAGATGAACCGAAATGGTTCTGTTGTTGTGATGGAGCTCTTAAATTGAAAGCAAATGATACCCTAAATGAATTATATCATTTATTTACATCAAATTCTGTTGAATCCATTGAGTTTAAAACTTACGTACGAACTTACAATAGCATTTTCTCATTCACTTCATTTGGTGTCTATTATGATAAAGATTTGTGTAAAAGAAACAAAGGTACCTACACCTTTAGATTTCAAGGTCAAATATATCATTTTATAAATGACATTTTTGTACAAAATAGTCTCCTTTCTTATATGCAACTCTATTTTTTATACTGAAAATGAAATAGAGCATTGATTACAAATCTCAGAGAAGTTAATATAGTCTATACTTTTGAAGTTTGTCAAAGTGATGGAAGTTTATCCATACGCAATTTTTTTTTTCGAATTTTGACAAATATTCCAAATTTGAAATTTCATATTCTTAAAATTAGATTTGATTGTGGATTAGATCAAAGAGTATATAATACACCATGTGTATCTCAAGTTGCTGCTATTTGGGTCGATGATGATTTTAATACTAACGATCGAGTTCGTGATATAATTGTTTCTTGCAATTCTGGAGAAAAATCATCAGGTATATTATTATTTTGGTTGTTATGATTTTCTTCAATACCCCTTACTGTTTTCTTTTGGTGAAACTGGTTGGCACCAAGGTATTGTT